>RBNI01000749.1:0-27277 GCA_003990745.1 Jimgerdemannia flammicorona | reverse complement strand
GATGGTATTTATATAAAAAAAAAAAAAAAACTAGAAAAAATGCTCAAGCCATCTCACATGAGTAGTTTAGTCAAAATCAGTAATTATTTGGCAGTATATGATATACCACAGCATCTAATAGGTGATCATCATAGGACTAATGCTAAGCTGTCATTTTTGCCATCATCTTTAAGTTGTTTCACCATATCTGTCTTGTCCATTATCACCTGATGAATGACTCATATCTCATTGATGAATGACCCATACCTCATTGTGAATGGAAAGCTTATGCAGGTAGCCTTGTTTCATATACTTTTTGATGTCAATATATTCCACCATTTGTATATATTTCATGGTTGCTGTACCAACCCCTATTTGTTATGCAATCTGTTGATTTTTCTTGTCAGACTTCAACTTACTGATAATATGGTTTCAGATATCAGTAGACAACTTTTTTATCATTTAAAAGAAGTTAAAATAGTATAGAGAGATAGAAGATATCAAAATAAATATATAGAAAATTTTTTAAATATTTAGTTTTATTATAAAATAAATTATGGTATAAATAATATTAAGACAACACTGAGAAATAAAAATAGGCCAATGATTAATTTAACTTTAAATAGTAATAACTATGTATTTAATTAACCAAATATAGATAAATTTTATATTTTCTAAAAGGTATATAATTACTTTATTATTGGCTAAAATATTAATTTAATAATATTTATATTTAAATTATAATAAATTTATAAAGTAATAATTATATAACATTGGCCCATTTTTGTCTCTCATATAGAATCTTTTGGAACATTATAGAATTCTATTAGTTATCTTTGTCAAGAACTCATTTCTTGGTCTTTCTCTTTTTTTCTAAAATTCTTCTGGATCTTTCTTTTAGATTTTATATAAATATCCTTATTCTTTACTTGAATAAAGCTCAAAATATTTTCTCTTAAAATTTTTTCAAGAATATTTAAACCTACAAGTATCTCTTTAAGCTACTTTAGATCTATTAGAATTACTAAACTTAGCTGCTTCCTCTTAAAGAAACTAGAACTATTATATTACTATTGAATTCTCATTAATAAAGACTCAATAACAGAGAATAATCAATAAAGACTTAATAGTAGAGAATAGTTAATAGAGGCTTACTGCTGCTGAATTCTCATTAATAGAGGCTTAGTAGTAAAGAATAGTCAATAGGAACTTAATGACAGAGAATGGTCAATAGAGACTCATTATTACTAAATTCTCATTAATGGAGGCTTAATAGTAGAGAATAGTTAATAAGGGTTCAATAGCAGAGAATAGTTAATAAAGACTTATTACTGCTAAATTCTCATTAATGAAGACTTAATAGTTAATAGGTACTTAATAATAGAGAATAGTTAATAGTAGAGAATGGTCAATAGAGACTTATTATTGCTAAATTTTCATTAATAGAGACTTAATGGTAGAGAATAGTCAATAAGGACTTATTGCTACTGAATTCTCATTAATGGAGACTTAATGGTAAAAAATAATCAATAAGAACTCAATAGTAGAGAATAGTTGATAGAGTCTCAATGATAGAGAATGATTAATAGTAGAGAATAATTAATAATAGAGAATAGTTAATGGAGACTTATTACTGCTAAATTCTTGATAGTAGAGAACAGTCAATAGAGACTTATTACTGCTGAATTCTCATTAATGAAGACTCAATAGTAGAGAATAATTGATATATAATAAAGACTTATTGATACTATTAATTTTCATTGACAGATACTTATTATAGTAAAATCCTCCTTATCAATAGTTTAATATAATAGTTCTATCAGACTAATATATATATAAGATTATATTTTTATATATCTTATTTAAAGTATAAATAGATAAGTATTATAAGAAAAGAAGAATATTGTGAGAAAGGATAGTTAATATCAATATATTTTAATATAAATCAATATTTTTAAGTCTGACAGATAAGTATCAGTAAGTCTCTATGAGAATTTAATAGTGATAAGTCTCTATCAACTATTCTCTATTATTGAGAAAAATTTAGCAGTAATAAGTTTATTGACTGTTCTCTATTATTGAGTCTTTATCAATTGTTCTCTACTATTAAGTCTCTATCAATGAGAATTCAGTAGCAATAAATCTCTAGTAACTATTTTCTACTATTGAGCCTCTATTAACTATTCTCTACTATCAAGCTTCTATCAATAAGAATTCAGTAACAGTAAATAGTTCTTTATCAATAAGTCTGATTTTTTAGTTGATATTTATCAATAATGTGTGACTGTATTTTTTTATTTTTAAAAATTGACTATGATGAGTATCTCTTAGATAGTATATGAGAATGTCTTTTTAGCAGTAATTTTTTTATTAAAAAAAGCTGATTTTTTCAAGTTTGTATTTTCTGTTAAAAATATATCTAATTTTAATTTTTTTTTTTTTTTTGGTGGAATTTTACCCAGAGGTAAAAAAAAGTATAGTTAAAAAGTTATTATAATTTTCAGACTTATGAAATTTCAAAAATTTGCAGCCAAATTTGGCTCTAAGGGATAGGTGTGGTGCACTATACTTCTTGCATAGGTCTCAGCTTGCATAGTACGGTTTCAGGTTTGTTCCACAAGGCTTAATTTGGGGACGCGTCGGTTTCAAAACACGTAACCCACCAAAACTGTATTTCGCCACTCTTCCCCATGGCCATAGCATACAGACGCAGCAATATCCACTACTACGACGATGGAGACGTGGCGCTCGTTTGCCCATCAAACCGTGACGACGAAGACGAAGACTACAAAGTCGACGAAGTCGACGAAGACGACGAAGACGACGAAGACTGCGAAGTCGACGAAGTCGACGAAGACGACGAAGATGGCGAAGACGACGAAGACTTCATGGAAGCCATCATGGAAGACAACGTCGAAGGGGATGTAGACGACGGGAACGGAGAAGTGGCGTTCGTTCGTCCATCGACCATCTTCAAGGTTCACGGCACCGTCTTGAGGCTGGCTTCTTCGTACTTTAACGCAAGGTTGAGCGCTACCTGGAGCTCGGAGTCAAGACAGCTTTTGATAAAAGAAGACGAAAGCGAAGATTCGGAACAGTTCTCCATCGCAAAGGATTTCCAAGAGTGTCAACATCACATTTTCCTTGACGACGAGGAGGACGACGACGAAATCGCCTTGCTCGTCACCTTAATCTATCCAGTCGAACGCATCCTTATCTCCTGGGACAACGTGATTATTATCCTGCGCCTAGCCGACAAATACCTGGTGGCCAAAGCCCGGCAAACCGCGGTGGATTTCCTCATGGCCAACTATAGCGAGGAGCCCATAACGTCTCTGCGTTTGGCGGAGACGTACAATTTTCCCGAGATATTCAAGAAGTCGTCTACGCACATTATCAATAACGTCTGCGCCTATAAGCAGCACCCTGGGTTCGACGATCTGAGCGATCGCACGCGGCGTAAGCTATTTCAAGCGCGTCTCGAGCTTTCCGAGTGCATGCCAACAAGTTTCCCGTTTTTAGTGCCAGCAAACTACCGGTCGTCTAGCTGCAGGGAATGCAATTATTCGGAGGAGGTTCTCAAAGCGCTTGTACAGGCGCTACGGGATCCCACATCAGATTTTTTGATAGGACTGAGAGACATTCTAAAGTCCGGCAACAATCTGAGGCACAGCGTTTGCATGATGAAGTTGCGTGGTATTCTTGAGCAGTTCGTTGCGGACCGCTTTGGCGCGGCATGCCCGACTTTGGCAACGTTGGAATCGATGAAGGGATTCTCGATCGAGCTCGACCATAATCTTTACGCACTATAGGCACACCCAAAGGGCCCCGCCTAGTGTTCTATCAAATATCTTTTGTAGCATTTATGGCATAAATTATGCTTGTCAGTATGTTTCTCTGATCTATATATCCCAATCTGACATCTTTATAGATTGAATGTCATGCATTGGGATAAACAATGGGTACCTCGAAACGTACGCGCCAGTCAAAGATGGGCTTGTTGAGACAATCCTTTTTTTTTTCTCTCTTTTTTCTTTTGTATGTGCGTGTTTTTCCAATCACCCTTAGCCCCTTTCATTCTGTCCAACCACTATCACCCTCTTCAATATATCAAACTAAAAGAGGTATTCAACAGAGGTAAGGGGCACGCGGGTCCAAATTGCTAGAAATGATCGTCTTTGCGATGAACATGAGAATCATAGGGAGAAGCGTGGGTTCGGTTTGTTGGTTGACGATGGACTGTTTGTGGTGGTTTACGAAAGGCGTGGACCTTAGTTTTGTGGAAAAAAAAAAAAAAAACCTCCCAGCCGCTCAACGTGCTAATTGGTTTTCAAAATCCATCTAGTCTGTCAACGATTGTAGAATCGGTAACATAAAAGATGGTGCCCGCTAGAAATAACCCGAGATTATACCACCCAGAAATGATTTTGAAATTATAACTCGGAAATGATCCGGAATTACATCAGCCGGAAAAGACCTAGGACTACATCAGCCGAAACCAACTTCTTTAAAACCATACAACTACAACTTGCATCAAAATCATTACCAATTGCTTCAGGACAATAATACTATCATCGAACCATTTAGCAACTGTTTCGCAGCTAAATATCACTCGTATCATATTTGTAAACGTAGGTGGGCTGGTTTCATTTAAATATATATGAAACCGATTGTGGTAATTAAATAATATTGATTGACTATTTATGCAGGAGTGCTTAATGACAGATATATTATAGTAATGGATTTTATCTGTAATAGCTTTAGAGAATGCTTTTTATGGTAACGTTATGCAGGGACCGGCTGTCATGTGACCCTGACCCTGACCCAAATGGTCATCTTTTGAGCTGCGCGACATCTAGAAATTATTTCTACAACGGCTTTCGTAGAGGCAAAAGTATATGGATGTAACGGAAGATAAATAAAAATTATATACAGTAATGATGTCTGACGATTGCCTACGTACGGAAAGCTAATCTACCATACAAGATAAAATGTCCAATCCATTTGTTACACCAAAACAGCAGTAGCAAAATAATAATATAATAACAATATCGAATTTACGTAAAACTCTATCTCACGCCTCGACTCTAGCCCTACCCACTCATGCCATTTTTCTCAATAAATCAAACTTCCCCACCAAATTCTCGATGGATTTTGCAATAACCGCAGCATTTCCTCTCTGATACCCTCCACTCAATACCATGACAATTGGGCACCGCGCGACCTCCCTGGCCATACGAAACACCATCTCGTCCCGGGCGACAATGCCATCGGCGCTTAGCATCATATGCCCAAGCGGGTCTCCACGCATACAGTCCGTACCTGCGTTGTATAAGATAAAGTCAGGGTGGAATGACGCGATCGCGTCACGGAGAGCTGCGGATACCTTCGCTACATAGCGGGGCTCGGTCGTCTCGTAGGAGTAGGAGGTTACGGGGAGTGAGGTCGAGATCGCGCGAAGGACCGCGGTGTCGTTTGGGAAGATGCGGCTGTTGAAGCAGTCGAGGATATGCACACGATTATCGTGCATGAAGTCACGCTCATGGCCATTTCCCTGTGGGTGGAAGAGGTGAGTTCAAATTTACCATAATGGAATTGACGCACACACACAAAGCATCAAAACCACAAACCTGATGCGCGTCCAGATCGATAATCATGACCTTCTTAACCCTCTTCTCAGGTGGCACGCCCTCTAGCACATGCTTCACCGCCATCGATATGTCCGCATAAACACAGAACCCTCCTCCCCCACCCCAACTCGCATGATGAAACCCGCCCCCAAGATTGATTGCCCACTCCTCTGCCAACGCCAGCTCGGCAGCCATCTTGGACCCGCCAGTGGCCAACAGCATCGGATCTAGGACGCGGGTCCGCACCCACGATATGGGAAGTAGTGCTAGGAAAGGTATTTCGAGGATTTGTGCTATAACCGTAGGATTTTCGAGATTGTCTAGGTACGTCTTCGAATGCGTCAGGCCCAGGTCTGTGGACGTTGGTGGTTCAGGCGTGTGGAATTGCGTATGGTGCAAGAGAGGAGGAAGGCGCGCCATACTGAACAGGGAGGAGAGAGTGCCAAACCCCGTTTCCCGTGGAATGCGGCGAGGTGCAGTCAGCCGGTCGTGCACACGGCGGTACTTTTGGCTGTCGAATGGGTGTAGGAACTCGAGACCGAAGAAGGTGATGTTGTAGTCTGGCGAGTACACGATCGGGACCTTGGGTAGGGGGGACATATGTGAGAACATGTAGGACATTGATCCTTTTTTCTTTTTCCGGCCTTTTTGTTGTTTGAGGGCGTTTGTTGGGGTTTGACTCATGGGAAACGGGACATCGGGCCACCGCTTTATGCGGCTGCGCACGATGGTGCGTCTCACATGCCGAGCTGAGCCACCGTCCCGATTGCGAGATATGGGTGTTCGATGAAGTCTCCTTTCGGACCTGCTCAGGTGGTCCAGTGTTACGAACTACGCCGTCGTTTAATCGTACCGTTTTTTTTTTTTTTTTTTCGCAACCGGGTGCTTGCCTTTGACGACGCACTACGCATATTAATTGAAGTTTGAATAAATCACGATTAATATATGCGCACTTATCATTAAGTCGTTTCTTGGCATTGGCCACGTCGACGACTGGCGCCCATTAATTGGAGAGCACGCGCCATACCGGATGGGACGACCGCATCCATAACAGGAAGGCACCGCGAGTGGATCAGGGTGGGTAGATGCCGAAGAAGGGGAGCCATGCGGCTATCATGATGAGAATGAACCAGAAAACGGGTAGGGAGGGCCACGTGCAGGACCGTATGGATTTTGGTTCAGGTCCAATCGTCACGCTGTGGCTTACCCCCTCGCCCTGTGGCTTATCCTATTTCCTAATAAATTTTCATTATCTTCCCCCCCCACACCCATGTCCTCGCAAACGAAATACCAGATCCCGCCGCTCCGCACGGTCATCGAATCCACCACTCCGCTCTCGGCACACATGGCCACGGCGCAGCTCGAACGGTTTCTGCACGAGAGTCCCGCCGTGCATTCAGCGCATAACACCTTTATCGCGCAGCTGGAGTCCTTGTACGAGGCGCTTAAGGCGGAGGGAAAGACGAGGAGGAGGGGCGAGTAAGCAGGAGTGTGGTGAGATGTGGTGGTGACAGCGAGGGCTATCGATGGACGAGGGGGTGAACATGCCGCATCCTAATCGAATATGATTGTGTTCATTGTATTGCGAACGTACACACACACAACCTTCCCTCTCGGAATCACATATAAATAGAATTCATGTATTGAGTGGCCTCATGCATGTTCCCATTGGGAAGAGGCGCTATCTCACATTTTAAAGCGTGACAAATCAACATACCCACTTCTCCATTGATCAGTGATTCTAATTTAAAACATTTGATTGCTATGCATTGAACTGTTCCCTTTTAACTCCAGCCCAACATGGTCTTTATTGGGACCCACTCAATGGTCTGTCCATTGTCCTCATCACACAGTCGTGGCCCGTACCTCCTCTGCCTCCCCTCCGCGTGCGTCGCCGCTTGGGACCTCGGGTTCGATGCCCATCGCGTACCTCATGATCTCAGCCTGCGACGTGGAACGGACAAGGGACGAACGGGAAGAGTCAAATCGTCTCAACGAAAAAAATCTCGCGTCAATTAATTCCGAAACAACAGACACAACACTCCCCTCCAAGACAACTTGACTCCCTAAACACCCAAATACGCACCTTCAGGAACCCCAACGAATCAACCCCATTCAGCCCGACGCTCCTCGCCCACACGACGGGCGCAAACTCGGTTTCGAACAAACGGTGCAGCTTGTCGACGGCGCCGAGCATCGCTAGGCTCCGCGCGTACCGCTGAGAGGAGTAGCCGCTCAGGAGATGGTGCGTACCAATGTCGCCCCCGTTCAGAAAGCCGTCCTCCAGAACCGAGGCCAGGCATTGCACGTCTAGAAGCCCCTGGTTCAGGCCTTGCCCGGCGAGGGGATGCATCGCGTGTGCGGCGTCGCTGGGTTCGTGTGAAGAAGATCGGTGAGTGGGCGAAACACAGATCGGTCGCTACGATCCGAAGAAACGGCCAAAATATAACCTCTTCCCTCTCCTTTCCCCGAAAAATCACTCACCCAACAAGCACGACTCTCTTTCCAACATATCTCTCCGCGTTCCTCATCCGCAATGGGAATGCCGCCCTGCTCCCGTCCGCCACGTCCGTCACCAGAGGCGGCACCGCCATCTCCCTCTCCCACCGCGCGGACTCATCCATTCCGCGCGTTTCCACCTCCTCGCGCCACGCGAGCTCGGCTCCGAAGTCCACCGGCGCACCCTGGTTCACGGCGTCTGTCTGCGAGAGAAGGTAGCGCAGGTCAGGCATCGAGGAACGGAAGGCTACGTTTATGAGGGAAGTGAATGCGGAGGGAGGGAGCGTGCGGAGAGCGGAGGCGAGGCGCGGGGTCGTGGACCATACTAGGGAGGAATGGCCTGGGCCGAGCTGGCGAGGCGAAGGGGGAGAGATCGTGTCAGTACAAGGGTCGACCTCCAGCCGGGAGTCCACATCGTAATCGGTCACCATTCACCCACCAAACTGTACCGGCAGTATGGCGATGGGCCCGGTGGGCAGGAACCGCTGCCAGGCGGTCCCATTATCTCGTGCCTCGTCCACCCGCAGCGTGGCCACCACGCCGTGGCGGTCGTAATCCCAGCCCAACGAGTCGATCCCGGCGAAGGTCCGCACGGGCGAGTTGACACCGTCGGCGCCGACCTATTTGGGAAAGAATGGGGGGGAAGGAGTGCGGAGATGGCGTTACGCCAAGGTTGTTATACTGTTACAAGGAGCACAAAGCCAAGGCGGAAATGACATACGCACCAGCAACCGCGTCCGCAACGTCCTCCCATTATCCAGCCTCACGATAGGCCATTCCGAAAGATCGAGCCCCTCCTCTCCACCTTCCCCTACCGCCTCTCCCTTCGTAATCCCCTTAACCTTGGTCGCCGCGAATACGTCGCACTTGGCACCCTCACCGCGCAGCTCGTCCAGCTGGCGCAGAATCCCGCGCTGCAGATTCAGGTTCTCGACCATCCATGCAATCGCGGGAGCACCCGGAGTCACAGTCGTTGCGCTGGGACTTGAACCGAAGAAGGACAGGGAAGTGGTGTAGGTGTGTAGCAGGGACGTGTTGAAGGTGATGCGGGCCGAGGTTAAAGCGTCCCAGACCTAAAGTGGGAGAGAAGAGGGTATAGGTTAGCGAATGTAAAAGAAGACGAGAGGGTAGGATAAGGTGGGCGGACCTGCATGTCTTGGTAGGGGTGGATCCTATCGTGGAGGAGTTTGTCCCAGACGCCGATTTCTATGTATAGGGAGACATTGTGGAGCGTGAATATGAATGTGGAAGTAGACTATGCAAGCTGCCAAAGTTCATATGGATCGAAACGGACCACCACCGTGACTTTGATCCATCTGATTGCCGTTCTTGCCGCCCAAGCCCTCAAAACCACATACCCTTGAAAAATCGATATGAAGCCGGCGTGATCGAGCTGCACCTGTTCGAATACTCGCCCGCCCCCGGCGCCCACCCCTCGACTCCCTTCAAGTCCTGTGCCTCGATCAGCGCCACGCGGTGCCGTCTCGATACGGGTGAGCTCGCCAGCGCGCACGCCAGCGCCGTCCCAGCCACGCCGCCGCCCACAATAACCACATCATACAGGTTGGTCAGGTCAAGGGTCGGGGCGTGGTGGGAGAGTATGCGACGGGAGACGGCCGGTGGTACTCGTCTTGCGAGTGGGCGGAGGGCGCGTGAGGAGGTGGTTAGGAGGGGGGTGATCATGGTTTGTGGTGGTGGGTCGGATGTGGGATTGGCGAGATAGGCGAGATGCAAGTGGCGCGTTCGCTCACGTGGATTAGTGGCTTGGGAATTAAAGTCTGGGTACCGCACTGGGCCCGACGCGTGTCTTCGTCTCCAACCTACAAACATGGCCTCGGCTTCCACACCCTCCAAGCCCGCCACAGACGAACTGAAGGGAAACGTCGATACATTTGAACTTCCCTGGTATGTACCTATTTTAGGTCGAGAAACCCTCGCAACACGTGCATTGCTCATCTTGGAAAAGTTCTCACCAACGCTTTGCAATTTCCAAAGGGTCGAGAAGTACAGGCCCATCAACCTGAAGGACATTGTCGGCAACGAGGACACCGTCAGCCGTCTGGAAGTCATTGCCAGAGAGGGCAACATGCCCAATCTCATCATCACCGTACGTTGCTTGTTTGCTACTGGACAGGCCAGACACGCGACGGATTTCTAACAAGCCATGTTTCAATATCTTTGGATTCAAAAGGGCATGCCAGGCATTGGCAAAACGACCAGCGTCCTATGCCTGTCACACCAGCTCCTTGGCCCGGCTTTCAAGGAGGGCGTCTTAGAGTTGAACGCGTCAGACGACAGGTAACGTTCGGACATATCATAATTACACGCCAATGGTTTGTCTAAGATAGAAATCAACATCTCACGGTTTTCCTTTTATCTATTTCTCTCCCGCAGAGGTATTGACGTCGTCCGCAATCGGATCAAAGCGTTCGCCCAAAAAAAAGTCACTCTCCCTCCGGGCCGTCACAAGATCGTCATCCTCGACGAGGGCGACAGGTGTTGTATCAAATCAACAACCTTTCTTCATTTCTCGTCGAACCGATTTTCACTCACCCTCCCCCACCTCCCCCAACAGCATGACCTCGGGCGCGCAGCAGGCCCTCCGCCGAACGATGGAGATCTACTCAAATACAACTCGGTTCGCCATCGCATGCAACCAGTCCAGCAAGATCATTGAGCCCATCCAGTCCAGGTGCGCCATACTGCGTTACGGGAAGCTCACCGATAGGCAGGTTGCTAAGAGGCTGCTGGAGATTTGTGAGATCGAGAAGGTGCGTTTTCCACTTTTTTCACTCTCCCCTTCACAATCGCGACAATCGAGTGGGTGAGGAGAATCGCTTCCTAGGAGATATGGACCAAAAAATTGATTCACCTAGCCCCTCCCCCCTACTAGGTCCCCTTCAACGACGGCGGCATCGAAGCCTTGATATTCACGGCGGAGGGAGACATGCGGCAAGCGATCAACAACCTACAATCGACGTACTCCGGGTTCGGCTACGTGAGCGCCGATAACGTCTATAAAGTCTGCGACCAACCACACCCCGTCGTCGTTAACGGTATCATCGACGGATGCGCCAGGGCCGACGTGGAGGGGGCTCTTGACAAACTTAGAGCACTGTGGTCGGACGGCTACTCGGCGCTTGATATCATTACGACACTTTTTAGGGTTGTCAAGGTACACGCCGGGTTGCAGGAGGCGGTGAAGTTGGAGTTTATTAAGGCAAGTTGGACGGGAAGAGGGTAACTGGTTGGGAGGGGGCTGTCAAAGGGAGTTTGGAATGTATATAATTGATTAATACGCAGAAAGAGTGTGTTCGGTTGAGCATGGAACAGCTGATCTCAGATGTTGTCGGCATAGTTTCTCACATGTGTCTCATGAGCATCATACCCCGCCCACTCTCTATAGGAGGTTGGCTTCACCCATATGAAGATTCTCGAAGGCGTCGGCACCCTCATCCAGCTCTCAGGTCTGATCGCCCGCCTCGCAGGGATGGCCATGAAACCCGAGTTGTTCAACGTGTGAAGTCGATGGGGAGTGTGGGGGTGGCGGGGATGAAATTGCAAATAAGTGGGAAAGGGTTGCAGTGGTGTGGGAGGATCCAAGGATGCTGACGCCGTTCTATGTGCACTTAGCGTTCATCTTCTTTTATCAGCTGGTCTTGTGGTCAGCTGCGTGTAATACCTGCATGGCGGAGGTGTCTGGGAGGGTTGGTCAATTGGTTTTCTGTTCGTTATTTTACTTCGTTTGTGTGCACACTTGTAATTGTTGCTTTTGCCGTGCTATCTTGAATATTGTGTCGTTTTTGTGGTTGGCGATGGGAGATCTTTGGGCTGTCTGGCGGGATAGGGTGGCTTTTTGCTATTATTGAAGAGCACGGTAATCTTCGACCTCGGGGGGCCGTCGACGCTGCTTGCGCGTAGGATGTGTGGAAGACGGGCAAGTTGGTTGATGTAACCATCGTGGAAAACAATTTGAGTCACTCAGCCTAGCGGACAGTAATTGTTCTCTGTATTATCTTTGATAATATCATTGCTAAAAGTAATGTCTTCCTGCACCGTTCACCATCAAACTCCACCTATACATGCCAAACCACATATCCTGGTAATGTCCAAACCCCAAACTCCAACCTCTTCGTCCACCTGGCAAACCCGTCCGTCTCCAAACACTTCGATGTACCAGCCCCCTCAAAAGCGTAGAACTCGCCAACCCAGTCTAGTAGCACCACCGTGTCCCGCACGTACCGCATGTACCCCCACTGACCGCCTGTATGTAGGGCGCCTGTTCCTACTAGTCATTGCGGTCGTAGGGCATCACGATCCCTGCAGACGGCGTTCGACGTGAAGAAATTGGGCTACAGCCCACCACCCCACACGCGTCTCAACCACGGCACGTCTACGCAACTCCTGCGCCGACTAGCGCTCGCAACCGGCTCCTGCTTACCACGCTGCGTGGTCAATCCTCCACTACCCACTCACCCAATGTTGAACCGTGTGGACGGGTCGCGTGATGGAGCGTCTTTTCTTTTATATGATCTCTTTTTAAAATTGATGTATATTTTATCTAAATATCCTCAGATACTATAATATGTAGATGAAAATATAGCAAACATAGATGTCTATCTTCTTCTGGCTTTAGACACTGCTATTATAAACTCCTTTCTTCTATATAATAAGATTATGCTCAATGACTCTGGGGCAAATCTTACATATTTATTGCAGATATATACTCTTTCAGTATCATTATATAGGAAATTGTGACTAATTGACTATCTTTTGTTAATTATGCTCACAATACCTCTCTGTGAAATATCATATAAGAAAGGTCTGTATGTGTAATGTATGTCTCATATATCTCAGAACTATAAGACTATATAATATTGAGATCAAGATTTGAGATAGTAACTATCTATAAAAGAAGTCATATAATATATAACTTAAAGATTTATAAGAGAAAGCTATTGATAGCAATCTTATATTTATAGATAATGAAGATATTAATAATTATAATTCTAGAAAGAATAAAATAAAAGTAATAAAAATCTTAATAATTTTTAAGTTTACTATAGTATTATTAATACTATATACTCAGAAGTAGTTGATTAAAGTTAAATATATTCTTTTGATTTTAGAAAATTAAAAGATTTTTAATAGTAAGTATTCTTTAGAAATTTGAAAGAGAATTAATATTCAAAAATATTATTTCTAATCGAATATATAAATAACTTTAAAAATAACTATTTATAACTAAACTACATAATATAATATAATATATAAAAGATTTTATTATAAAAATAATGATATATAATAATATATTTATAAAATCTTAAATTAGCTATTTATATATTTTTTTTTATTTAATAGAAAAATATATTAAAATACGTATATATAATAATAGTTATATATATTATTATTATAAATATAATACTTTTATATTAATATATATAAATATATTATTATTATATACTTAATTCTAATATAAATATATAAATATTGCTTATAAATTAGATTATATTATTATTATTATTATTTAATAAGTTTTAAAATAATAATTTACTTATATATTTACTATTTATTTTTAGAAAATTATATTAATACTAAAGTTATTCTTTATACTATAGTTAAATCTCTAAAGTAGAATATAATACTTATCTAGCTAAATTTTAGAAGTATATTAGAATATAAATAACTATATATATATATCTATTAGTTTGTAAATGAGAACATAGCTAAGTAATCTTTACAATATTTACACACTTGAACCTTTTTGGATTAGCCACAGAATTCCCAATCATCAGACAATTGCTCCCAAGCAAGAGCTGGTGCAGGCACCTACACCCAACTGTTCATACTTATTCCTAAGGATATATGCCTAATCAATAGCCACACCCGCATCACCATTATTTAATTCACGCCGTGGCAATGTTGACAAAACACCCATAAAAAAATTCACATATATATATATATATATATATATATTAGAAGGATATGTGAGAGTACCCTGCACCCAAGTCTAGGCACGGGAGCCTCTCCATGTTATGTTTACACGATGACGGCTTGGACATAAACGACCATTTTGGGCGTCGACTTCCATTTCGGCATTTGGACCAGACAATCCAAGTTTGCTCCAACACCGTGAACATTAGACCCTTCGCTATGCAAAGGCTCTATAGGATAGTAACTATATAATAGTCTTATAGCTCTATAGAACAAAGACTGTATAATATTCATTTAATGAAAGTAGTATATATTCTATATCACTATATCAAATTTAGATCACTTAAAACAACAATAGAAACTCAGTTTTACACACTCATAGGCAATTGCATAACATCAACACAAGGGGTTCATAAGGTGATTTTACGTGTCTACTTCTATGGCACATTCGCTTGATTGGTACTGTTGTAGGTATTTATGACTAAGGACCATTGTAGTTGTCCAATTCGTGTGGCGCGCCAGAACGCTCACAGTTTTAATTGGATGGCGATCTGAAAGACGTCACCACCAATGAGATGGCGCAAAAAATCGGACACCCGATAAATATCTCGAACGCCTTGGGGTAGGTTGAACTCTCATTAAGATAAGTATATATTTTTTTGTCAAGCATAAATAGTGGGCTGCATTCTGTCCAAGTGGGAAGCGGCCAAAGGGCTTGCTTGACTGAATATTGGTTCTTCACTTCGAGCACTATTTTACACTTGACCGAAGTACTCACATTCTTTGGACCGCCAGTGGCTCTGCAATGGAGCTCTCCAGTGAGAGCTTACTTGCACCCACGGTAGGTCTTGGTTGCTTTTACAGCCAACTGATGAGCCCCTTAAGCAAGGGCGAAACCCGCCGTTTCCGACTAGATTCCGACTGGGTCGTTGCCAACCGTTTTGTAATAAATACATATATTTTAGAAATAAATTTATTTAAAAAAGAATAAAGCGATCTTTAAAATGTGCCGGTCTGGACTGCCTTTTCCAAGCCCACTGTTGGCTTTTTTGTTACCCATTCGCGTCAAGATCCTTCGAGTTCACGCGTTCGCGTCAACATCCTTCACGTCCACATGTTCGCGTCAACATCCTTTGACTCCACGCATTCGCGTCAACATTCTTCGAGTCCACACGCTTGCGTCAACATTCGTCGAGTTCACGCGTTTGCGTCAACATTCTTCGAGTCCACGCGTTCGTGTCAACATTCCTCGAGTTCTCGCGTTCGCGTCAACATCCTTCGAGTCCCGCGACACCTCAATGAGGTGGAGGAGGGCAATGACATTATAACCGCGCAGTCCAACCATCCTTATCTTCGTCCTCAGATTGTTTGTGGGATTTTATTATAATGGAAATGTAGAGACCGCCTGGCTGCAAATTTGCCACTCACCCCCTGCCTACCAGGTCGCCTAAGGATTCATCACATTCCAGACTTCACGACTCTTTCGGTAGGCCTGGTGCAGCCTTTGTTTTCCTGCATCTTGAACTCTCTCAGCGCCGGGCAGCTATCTTATTTCAAAATAAGTCTGAAAATATTTAAAGCTACTCAACGTTCTTTGGCCTTGCTTTTTCCAATGCTCACAATCTGCTTTTTTCGGAAAATTTGTCACTGTTGTCACTTTTATTCAGAAGACTTCAAGATACACCATTCGCATAGAAGGAACCTTTGAAATATACAAGAAAGCATTCACAATAACACTTGAAAGAGATGAACAGATTATGCTATTTGTAAAACAGAGGAAGCACACGGACGTGATATGATTTGTGCTGGGAAAGAACACTATGCGGGGCCCTTTGGGTGTGCGAACGATCTAGTCAAGCTCGATCGAGAATCCCTCCACCGATTCCAACGTTGCCAAAGTCAGGCACGCGGTCCCATAATGGCTCGCAATGAACTTCCCAAGAATACTACGCGCCTGCCTCATGCATTCCGTGTGCGTCATATTGTCGCCAAACTTTAGAATGTTTTGAAGCCCTACCGAAAAAATTGAAGTAGGCTCCCGTAGCTTCTGCACAAATGCATCGAGATCCGCATTCCTATTATAGCAGCTACTGCAGATATAGGAAAGCGTGGGGAAGCTGCTTTTTGTCACTCCCTCAGATAGCTCGAGACGCGCTTGAAATAGCTTACGTCGCGTGCGATCGCTCAGATAGCCGAACTCAGGATGCTCCTTATAGGCGCAGACGTTATCGATAATGTGCGTAGACGACTGCTTGAATATCTTGGGGAAATTGTACGTCTCCGCCAAACGCAGAGACGTTAGCGGCTTCTCGCTATAGCTAGACATGAGGAAATCCGCCGCGGTTTGCAGGGCTTTGTTTATCAGGTACTTGTCGGCCAGACGTAGGATGTCATTCACGTTGTCCCAGGTGATAACGATGTGTTCGATTGGGTAGATGAAGGCAATGAGCAAGGCGATATCGTCCTCCTCCTCGTTGTCAATGAAGGCGTGATGTTTGCAATATTTGAGGTCCATTGCGATGGATGTCAGTTCCGAATCTTCGTTCTTGTCTTTCTCTATTAAAAGCCGTCTTGACTCTGAGCTCCAGGTTGGGCTGAACCTTGTGTTAAAGTACGCAGAAGCCAGCCTCAAGACGGTGCTGTGAACCTTGAAGATGGTTGATAGGCAAACGAGGGCCACGTCTCCGTCTCCGTTGCCTCCGTTGTCTCCGTTGTTTCTGTCTCTGTCGTCGTAGTTTGATGGGCAAATGAGAGCCACGTCTCCGTCGTCGTAGTAGTGGGTATTGCTGCGTTTGTATGCTATGGTCATGGGGAAGTGCGGGGAAAATGGCTTGGCAGAGATTGGCAACAGCTTTGGTGGTTGCAATGTTTTTTAATATTTTTAATTGCGAGCAGCATCTGTCAGTATGACGAAATGACGAAATGCACTACATGTGATTTGGTCAATCCACGAGTCTTTTGGTCTTGTTGCCATCACCTCCACAACCACAATCATTAATTAACGTTACAACACACGTTTTATTCTTGTCATCTCCTCCTACCCCTGTATAATGACTTCCTCCTCCGTTCCCTTGCTGGGCCCCGCCACCTCCTCCCCCTCTTCCATCGCCTCCTCATCCTCCTCCTCCGCCATCGTGCCTAAAAAGAAATCTACAATCTTCTCGTGGTCGCCCTGCTGCGCCTCGGAGATGGGGGTCCGACCCGCGGCGTTCTTGATCTGGTGTGCCGGTTGAAAACCATGAGAGGCGAAACATGAATCCTCTTTGACTGCCCAACGAGCCACTGTGTACTCGTCTCACCTTACAATCCGCTCCGCGCTTCACTAACGCTTCCACGACCTCCAAATGCCCGTTCAGCGCCGCCCAGTGCAGCGGAGTGTTTCCCTGTTCGTTCCGCGTGTTGATGTGTTCCGCTGTGGGGACGTCCGAGAGCGTCGCCAGCGTTGCGAGGAGGTATTCAACCGTCTCTGCAAGCGCGAGAGACGTAGGAATGTTCGGTAAGGACGCGAAGTGGGATAATTAATTCATTTCGGAAGAGGACGCGATTACCTAGGTGCCCGTTCGCGCTTGCCATGTGCAGCGCCGTATTGCCGAATTCGTCCTTGGCAGCAAGGAAGTGCGGCGGGTGCGACGAGGACCGGAGGTCGTCCAAGTCACCGTGGCGTGCGGACTGGATGATGTCGTCGATGGTGTCTTCGGTTGGATGGGAGAGGGTGGGGCTGGGCATGATGTAAAATGAAAAGTCCCCTTCTAATTAGTATAGAAGGGTTTTATTCTCTAAGTGACTGTCAAATTGTCTTTGTTTTCGGCCAAGCCACACAGTAGATTACACAATCATCACCTTTTTAATGAACGCCTGTGCCATATAAACCACTCTCAATAAATGCACTGACCCCAATTGCGCTGGCGTAAATGCCAGGGAGATCTTCCGTAGTTTGCATGTTTGTGATAGACATTCGCATAATAGGTTAAGCCACTACCGATGCGGCTTAATTCACGTGAGACTCCCAAGAAAGGAAAAGAAAAAAAGAACAGAGAATAGCAGTCACTTAAAAGCCTCTTGCACGGAAACCATGGGCAAGAGCAGAGCGCGCTTCAACGAGAAGGCACGGGCTTCGTCGCGCAAGGCGACACAGAAGCCTCACGCACGAGCGCGCGACGGAGGGATTGGGGCGGCGTCGAAAAATGCCAAGGAGAAACATCAAAAGGCTCTCATTGTAGACAGGTGAGAAGGCGGAACAAAGTCCTTGAGGGGTGGGAAGAGAGGGAGGTGGGGTTCGCTTTGCTTTGCATAAATAGCAACCTCACCGACTGGATTGGGTATTGATGTCCGCTCTAGTGAACTTGACAGTGCCGATCCGAACGCTCTCGTCATGGTTCCAGCGCAGAGAGAGGAGCCGGTTGCACCTGCGTTTGAGGTAGACCTCTATTCTTCTCCACTGCCTTTTGTTTGAACCATGATAATGCATATCAGCCAATTCGTCCCTCGCACCAACATGTCAATTACCTAAAATGTTGCACCTTTCAGTGGCCCGCAAATAAAATGACGAGCAAGAAGAAAAAGCGTCTCGAGAAGTATATCGTATGTTTGTTACTGTAAATGCCTTGGATTGGTTCAGCGAAACGGTATATTTTAATATGAATTAATGAATTTGGCTACATCGCCTCTGTCCAGGCTGCTAAATTGAAGAAGGAAGAACGAGTGGTGTTGATGGAAAAACTGTCGTATGTATTTGCGATGGTGTGGGAAACAATAGGGCTCTGTTCTTTTCCTGTGAAAATGTCAGGCGGTCATCGATTTTTTTTAAAAATCTTCGTGATCGCCGACGTCCGATTCACTCCTCTCACCACAATAGTATGTCCTCATGGTCATCCGACCTCATGAAGTCGTCCAAAACCCTGGGTAGACCGGTAAGCAAGTGTGCTCTTTTCTTTATTTCCTATCTCAAACATTGATCTGATTAATTCTGAAATCCCTCCTCTCTCTTCTTTCCCGTCCACCTCAACCTCCAGAAAGAGACTAACCGTGAGCGCCTCCGCCGGGCCCTGGGCGAGCGCCGCGCGGGCCTCCCGATCTCTGACCCAAGCGTGCGGCTCTTCGTCTCGGAGCGCGACGCCGGCGATGTGGATGTCGACGACGAGGAAGCCGCGGCGATGTTTGAGGAGATGGCGAAGAAGTCGGCGGAGGCGGTGGGGGCGAAGGCGCAGGCCAAGACGAAGAGAAAGAAGAAGAGGGGGAAGAGAGGCGAAAAGGAAAGGGAGGCGCAGGATGTGGAAATGGAGGAGGGGGGGAGTGAAGAGACGGATGCAGATGTGAGTGGGGATGATGAGAATGGGAATGGGAATGGGAATAGGACGGTTGTGTCAGAACAGATGACAGTGGCAACGCCACCGGCGCCGATCACTGTTGGTGGGGCATTGAAACAGCCGGCTGATGGGATGCCGGTGCCGATTGTTGTTGGCGGGGCGTTGAAGCGAATGGCCGACGGGGCACCGATGCCCCTGGTGAAGAAGAAGAGGAAGAAGAAGAGGGTAAGTGTGCGGGGATGTTGATTACATGTACCAAGGGTTTACATTGACCTTCCGGGTGGGGATACACATTAGTGTAATTACATTGGCGTCTCCAACACCGCAATGCCTATCCACCTTAGTCTACCATCCCAGCTCAAGTTCGTAAACGCCACAAGCGCGGCGCTGCCACATCGGATGACTCTGACGCCGCCTCCGACTCTTCCTTCGATAGCTCGGATTCGGAGAATGACTCCGAATCCGAAAAGGAGGAGGTGATGGAGGAAAAGCAGGGCTCGACGGCGCTGGAGCAGGTGGTCGAGGCAGCCAAGCACATTACTGTCAGGCACGAGCCCAGACTAGACGAAGACGACGACGAGTTGAAAAGTGCCTTGTTGAGGGCAAATAGGGTTGGGGACGGGCTTGTCGATGGGGAGAGGAAGGTGAGTTTTGTGGGATATGAGGAGGGTCTTTTGGACGGCGTGTTTGGTTTGGGTGTCGGTGCATTGCTCAGGTTTGGGTTGACGGCTTATACTAACATGATGCGTTTCTATCGCTTCCTACGCAGCCGTTCTACGTCACAGTCAAAAGGAAGCCCGGGATCCAGCAAGCGAGGATGCAGCTGCCGGTGTGCGCCGAGGAGCAGGTATTCCAATTCGTCCTGCCTATGAATTGGTTTTGTCTGGTTCTCCAATTTAAAACCTCCATTAATTTGTAAATTCTTTACCCTTTCGCCGGTGTGCGTCATCAGACTATCATGGAGGCCATCAATAATAACGCCGTTGTTATCATCTGCGGTGAAACCGGGTCCGGGAAGACCACACAAGTGCCACAGTTCTTATATGAGGCGGGGTATTCGCATCCGGACAGTGGTACGTGAGTTTCGCATCTTGACTGATATTTGTTTGGGCCTCTCATATTTTCTCTTTGGCTCAAGCGACAATATTGCCTTTCCTCCGACGATTAGACAATCCCGGCCTGATCGGTATCACTCAACCTCGTCGTGTCGCTGCCGTCAGCATGTCGAAGCGCGTGGCGATGGAGTTGGGGTTGACTGAGCACGAGGTGTCTTACCAGGTAGGCTCCACTTACAATTTGGACCTGTCTGACTTCCACATCTTTTTGTAGTTTCTAATCCTCTTACCCCCTTCCACCAGATCCGATACGACGCGACTGTCTCGCCCAAGACGCGCGTCAAGTTCATGACGGATGGCGTCCTGCTTCGCGAGCTCGCCCAGGACTTTCTGCTCACAAAGTACTCGGCTATTGTTATCGATGAGGCGCACGAGCGAAGCCTTAATACTGATATCCTTATTGGGGTTGTTAGCCGCGTGTTAAGGCTTAGGGCTGAGCTGAGCAAGGAGGATCAGGAAAAGGTTAAGGTGAATGATGATGACAATGGTGATACATTTTGGTTGATTGGTTGGGAAGTGGTAGAGATTGATATACCTGAATTCATTTTCAGCCTCTCCGCGTCATCATTATGTCCGCTACCCTCCGTGTCAGCGACTTCACGCTCAATAAGACCTTATTTGACAAGCCGCCCCCAGTCCTCAAGGTCGACGCCAGGCAATACCCAGTATGAGCTTTCTTAAAGATAAATAATGGCACTCCCCCCCGCGTGCATCGTGTCTTATGAGCTATACTCCTGATTAAACGCTCACCAGGTTTCGGTGCACTTCAACAAGCGCACGCCGGACATCGACCACGTCACCGAGGCTTTCAAGAAGATCCGAAAGATCCACACGCGGTTGCCGGCGGGAGGTGAGTGGGCGATCATACATTTTGTGTTTGTTCTAGTAGAGCTTGCGAGATCCGCAAAGGATAAAGCTCAAGTTGTATTTTGCATTGGCAGGCATCCTGGTTTTCCTCACGGGCCAGAACGAGATCAGCGTTCTCTGCAAAAAGCTCCGTAAGAAGTTCCCGCCGTTGTCGCCCAAGGCCTCGGCGAGACAGAGGGCGGTGGAGAAAGAGAAGGAAGCGCTGGAGGAGAAAAAAGAGGTGGTGACGGCGAAGAATGGTAAGTGGTTTGTTATGGGATGTATGAATTTTACACGCGGCGTTGGCATGTTCTGAGCAGGTTGGGGGATTGGTTGATTATGACTGATGCGTGCCTTGTAACGTTTTATGTCGTGGTATAGCCGAGGTGGAGGCCGAGGATTTGGAGCTCGGTGAGGGCGAGATTGATAAGAACGTCGATTTGGAGGATTTTGATTTTGATGAAGACACAGAGGATGAAGAGGGATTCACGGACGAGGAGGAAGAGCAAGAGCCTGACGGTATGTTATGTCCATCCAACTCGTTGCATTCTCCCTTCAAACGCTCTTCTCAACCTTCCGATAGCATCCTGACCCCGAATCTCCCTTACATCTCTCCGCCCTTCAAGCCCCCCTCCACGTACTTCCTCTCTACTCCCTCCTCCCCACTGCCGCTCAGCTCCGGGTCTTCGATGATCCGCCTCCCGGGACACGCCTGTGCGTGGTCGCGACCAACGTCGCCGAGACTTCACTGACCATCCCCGGTGTGAAGTATGTCGTGGACTGTGGGAAGGTCAAAGAGGTTGGTTGGGATAGGGGCTTGGGAGTGGGTGGGTTGGTTGTGATTTAGGGAGGGAGGATGTTTATTTTCGATAACTTCGGTGTTATGAGGTTGGTGGCCCTAACCCTTGTTGCGGTTGCTCGGTGATAGCGTCGGTACGATTCGACAACGGGCGTGCAGTCGTTTGAGATTGGGTGGACCTCTAAAGCTTCGGCGGATCAGGTAAATAGCTTATTCATGCGGATTTCACGTTCTCTTGCGCACCACCAAGAAATATCGCTCAATTCTCCTCTTTCACCTTTTTCTAGCGCGCAGGTCGTGCAGGCCGAACGGGTCCCGGCCACTGCTACCGCTTGTTCTCGTCGGCCGTCTTTGACAACGAGTTCGAGCAGTTCTCCACGCCCGAGATTAACCGCATGCCGATCGAAGGTACGCACTTCTGGTCATTTTTCAACGTTTGGTTCTCAGGTCAATCGGATCTTTGTGACTTTGTGCTGATATCGCATTTGCAATCTATTGATTGGTGCCGCAGGCGTTGTGCTCTCCATGAAGTCCATGAACATCGACACCGTCACCAACTTTCCGTTCCCGACACCGCCGGAACGGGAGCACATGGCTAAGGCGGAGCGAGTGAGTGATGTCATTTTTATTGTATAATTTTGAGGAATGGATTGCATGTTTGCAGTTCTAGCATTTCCGGTTTGACCTTTGCCCTCCTTCAACCTCACCCCTTTGCCACATCACACAGCTCTTGACCTACCTCGGTGCCATAGACTCGGATACCAAGCGCGTCACAGAGCTAGGCCGCACTATGGCTATGTTCCCCCTTTCCCCACGGTTCTCCAAGATGTAAGCTTGAAATTTTTTTTCTTCCATTCATGTTTTTGCCCCAATTCTGCGATAACACTTCTTCTGCCTGCAGGCTCCTCATCGGCCAGCAGCACGACTGCCTCCCCTACGTGATCGCTATTGTCTCGGCCCTGTCCGTCGGCGATCCCTTCATCAAGGACTACCATCTAGATGACGCGCGGCCGGGCGACAGCGATGACGGTGGGAGCGACAACGAGGATGTCGCGAGGAGGGAGGTCAAGGAGATCAGGAGGGAGGAGGTTGCCGAGAAAGAGAGAAGGAAACTTGCGAGGAGGATGTATTATAAGGTGCAGACGGTAAGTTAAGAGCGGTGAGATCTCATAATCCGTACTTCATCGAAAAATGGGTTGTGAATCCGATGAATGGGCTGAACATGTATTTCTTATTCATTGTTGGGATCATAGAAACATGCAGGTTTGGATCCCACGAGCGATATTCTTAAGCTCCTGAACGTGGTTGGCGCATATGAGTTCGCCGGTGCTACCGAAAAATTCTGCGAGGACAACTTTCTCCGTCCCAAAGTATGCACCCCCATCACTCTATCACTCTCCTCGACCACCCTCAAATTCACTACACTACCTTCAACCCCCACAGGCCATGGACGAGATCCACAAGCTCCGCGGCCAGCTTACCAACCTTATCACCACTAACCTCCCGGGCGTCGACGTCCTCGTCGACCCGCGCATGTGTCCCCCAACTCCGATTCAGCTTCGAGCCCTCCGCCAGATCCTTGCCGCTGGGTTCATCGACTCCGTCGCGTTGCGTGCCGATTTGGCAAGTGCTGGGGCAGCCGGCAAGGGACGGAAGTTTAAGTCAACACGCGGGGTCCCGTATCGCGTCATGTGGTCCGACGAGGACGCATATATACATCCAGGATCCGTGCTCTACCATGATAGCCCGCCGGAGATGGTTGTGTATCAGGAAGTGTTTAAGGCTAGTAGGGTTTGGTTGAAGGGTGAGTAGATATGTCTGTGTTGTATTCGAGAAAGGAGGTTTAAAATGGGTACGTGTTTTGAATATGGTGCTTTGCTGATTGTTTGGTGACATGTCTCTTCGTTTTGTTGCAGGTTTGACTGTCGTCGAATCCAAGTGGCTCGCCAAGATCGGCAAAAACCTATGCTCCTACGGTAAACCACTGGACCATCCAGCACCAAAGTAAGTTCCAGCGCCTTCCCCAATCACGTTCGCTTCGTTTCGAGTGGGAAACTGCCGACGCGAGATTTGTAACCTCCCGATCCTGATTCCCATCACCTACCCGCTTTAGGATGAACGACATGAAGGATCGCATCACATGCTACGTCGTGCCCGGGTTCGGACCTAAGGGGTGGCCGCTACCGCCGGTGCAGGTAGAGCAAAAGAGAGTGGGGACGCGGTGGGTGTTTGAGCGCAAGTGAGCGGGTGAAGGGTTTTTGTGGGCGGGTATGGCCGGATTTTGTGTAGTAATGATATGAACCCATCGCATTGGCTTCGTAATGTGGAGACTTTTCTCGTTATTTTTCATGTGTTTGCATCGCTCCTGTACAGTTTATTACTAGTTTTTTAATCTTATAGAAATAGGAAAATAGATATCGCATTTCAACTATTGTTGTTCTCTGAGCAAATGGTCTTTGCTCCCATGATGATGGCTTGCGATCGCCAGGCCACCACGAATACCGTAATTGTTACTCGATATCGCAGAGCACATCTCTCATTCGTTCCGCTTCGGCGTCACGTCTTGAACGCCGGCAACCGTGTTCGGGAGCGGGACATCGCTGAAGTCGTCCTGTTTCACGGCCAGGATGGAGTACGCGTCTGTTGCGAGGTCAGCCAGAACGGCACGAGAGTCAAGGAACTCACACATAGAGTATCGTATTTGCGTGAATCCTAATCACAGAAAGTTCATAGGACGCAATTTGTGCAACAAAAAAGGATACATACGCCGGCGGTAAAGCCAGCGAGGACGAGGAGGGTTGCGGCATTGCGCGCACGGTACGGCTTCCGAGTCCGTTGCAAAGCCGGGCTGAAGCCGTAGCCCTTGGGCTGGGTGTAGAGTTTCTCCCTGCTGCCGTAGCCCTTGTGCTGGGTATCTGCGTTCGCGCTCATGATTCTGGTCGAGGTTGTGGAGGTGTAAGTTGTTTGGTTTTTGCACGTGATGCGAAACTTTTTTCTTCTTTTTTCCTTGGTGGCGCATTTGCATAAGAGGTGTTCTGTTGTCTACTTCTTCCCATTAACACTTCCCATTAACACTGTCCTTCAAACATGGTATCCTTCGTCTTGGATTCTTGCACCTTAATTTATTATCTTTGTCACGTTGCGTCTCACTTACCCAAACGGCCCAATCTCCTCCCACCCTAGTCCACTCCCAACCCCAAAGCTTTCCCTCTGGCCGACTCCGACCTGACCAACACCATTATGGACCTGGTCCAGCAGGCGTCTCACTACAAGCAGTTGAAGAAGGGCGCTAACGAGGGTTGGTAGCCGTTCGCTTGCGTTCTATTTCTCGAGCATGTCAGTTTTCCGCGATCTAACTTGAACGCCTTTTTTCCTCAACCTCTTCCTCCCCCCCAAAACAAAAAAAAAAAAAAAAAAAACAGCCACCAAGACCCTCAACCGAGGTATCGCCGAGTTCATTGTTATGACAGCTGACACGGAGCCCATTGAGATTCTCTTGCACATTCCCTTGCTCTGCGAAGACAAGGTATGCCCGAACAATTCCCTAAATTATCAGCGGAAAGCTTTTCCAACGTTTTTATTCTCAATATCTAATCTTTCCTCACCCGCTCTACCACAGAATGTTCCCTACGTCTTTGTTCCCAGCAAGACGGCCCTTGGTCGTGCCTGCGGCGTCTCCCGCCCCGTCATCGCCGCCTCTGTGACAACGAACGAAGCCTCCGACCTCAAACCCCAGATTCTCGCGCTCAAGATCCAGATCGAGAAGCTGCTCATCTAAGAAACCCCCTTTTTAATATTCATTTTCCATGCATTATTTGATTCCCCAACAACCCTTCCATTCTTTCTTCCGGCCAGTGCTGAGACCTAACGATCAAAACTTTCAAAAAAAAATTAAATATTTGGCCGCATGATGCACTGACGCCTTGTACATTTTGCCTGGACTGTACAATCAGTGTAAATAAATCTCAATTGCATATACTTTGATCGTCAAAGCATAGGAGGTGTAAATGGGCGCGAGAAAGAGATGGTCGGATGGTAGGAATAGCTTTAGGCGCGTATGTAGCAGAGCAAGAGGGCATGACCGAATCCGACTTTAGTTTCTCTATACACCCCTGCCCGCAACCATAACCAATCCCCACCCGAGAATCCTCTCTCGGTGACATTCTCATTCCACTAAACGCTCCCCGACAGCTATTTGCGCGCCGCATCTCCACCTAACTTCCCTTTAAACGGTGACCACGCGACCCCACATTTCATTACAGGCTAAAATGTTGTTATATTTGTCGCGTTATTTCGTTATTTCTGCACGCCTTATTGGCGATTGTCAATAGGGAGCCGTTGTATACAGGATTAAGCGCCCGTGGCGATTGAACAGTTGCTGAGAACAGGGGGTGATAAAGGATAGATATCATGGTATAAGCACTTCAATCTAAATACGAATTTATGTAGGCTCGACAAGCAAAGCTGTGAGGTAAAAAAGTCTGCACTGATATTTTGAAAAATTTTACAGTTAAAGGATGAAAAAAAGAAATCACATTTCATCCTTTTATGAGATATATTAGCAGAGCAAAAAAAAAAAAAAAAAACACCATCGCAAAAAAACGTCAACATCCCGCCCCAAAATACTTACACCCCTCCTCCCATTAAGCAACGCGTGATATCCGATCAACCCAATGTACATTTTCCAAATCACGCATTCCAACCCTCACACCGATAGCGACGTATTCAGCTGATCCAGCAACGCCGGATCGACCTTGGCCAGGTGCTGCTGCCGGAAGGCGTCCGGGCCACCACATAGCACCTCGACCTCCCTCAGCTTGGTGCGGATGTAAATGAGTAGGTTGGCCGTGTGAATCGGGTCGCGTTGCAGGAGCTGCGGTTGGTAGACATGCGGCGGTAAGACGCTCGATCGGACAGAGATTATGAGGTAACGGGACAAACCAATTGTAGGAAGATACCCACCTCTCGTTTCCGCTTGCTTTCGGGCGTCCCCTCCATCTCGTTCATGTCGTCCTCACCAGCGGGCGCCTCTTCCCAATACACAAGAGCACTACATTGCATCAGAAAAAAGAAGTAACCCCCCCCCTCGGATCAGCATCACCCCTTCAACCTCGCCCGAATCGCGTCGCGACCGCCAACCAAACCCTAATTCTAAAAAAAAAAAAAAAA
>RBNI01000748.1:0-27285 GCA_003990745.1 Jimgerdemannia flammicorona | reverse complement strand
ATCCGATTCGAATCTGATTCGAATCCATCCGGATGGGATTCGAATCCCATCCGAGTTGATCCGGATGGGATTCAATCCGAATCAATCCGAATCCAATCCGGATTAAATTGACTCGTTAGGAGCACTAATCAGTGGTATGGGGAGAATAGGCTGGCTTTCAGTTTTGCTATTTTTTCCAGAGGGTCAGTATTCTTTTGTTCTGTCTTGCTGAGTTCTTGATTAGGTTTGTGATAATTATAATGTTCAGGAGGGTAATATATGTTTTGTACTGATAGGTGTAGGACTATTCAGTGTTCAGTTGTTCAAGGAATCGTATTCTTGAACTAAGTCAGTAGTATTCTGGAGATTGGTCTTAGGTTCCCATGTTGCATCATGGATCGGATAACCTTTCCATTTGATGAGATACTCGGGGTGGTTCTTGTGGCCACGTTTATTGAGGATTTGTTCAACTTTGTATTCTTCTTGGTCATTAATAATGACAGGTGCAGGTGGTTTTGTAGTTCGGTTCGAGAATAGTTTATCATCATTGTCATTATATCACTTAAGACGTTGGACATTGAAGACTGGGTGAATCTTAATGGTATCTGGTAGCGCCAATTTGTAGGAGGTCGGAGAGACTTGTGAGATGACTTCAAATGGTCCAATGAACTTGCTGTTCAGTTTTGTAGATGGTCTGTGCTTGAGGTTGTCAACTCGGTATCCTCGGATGTCTAATAGAACTTTTTCTCCAATATCAAAGGTTTCTTCTTGGTGATGTTGGTTAACATACTGTGACTGTTGATCTTGAGCTCGTGATAAATTCTCAATTGCAATCTGGCTTAGATTACGCATTCGGAGTAAGAATTCTTCAACCGCTTCGACTGTAGAGGGTTCTTCAGTAATTCGGATGAGTGTCAGAGGAGTGTTTGGGTTTTGTCCAGTGTTGGCGAAGAATGGGGTCATTCCAAGAGAGGCTTGCTTGCTATTGTTATAGGCAAACTTGACTGCAGTGAGGTGTTCGTGCCAATCATCTTGTCTGTAGGAAACATAGTTCCTTAGCATTTGTTCCAGAGTTCGGTTCATTCTTTCAGTTTGGCCATCAGTTTCCGGGTGAAAGGCTGTAGATAGTGCAAGTTTTGTTCCGAGGTGTGCATGGAGGGCTTTCCAAAAATGGCTGGTGAATTTCGGGTCTCGGTCACTAACAATGATCTTAGGAAGATCATGATAGCAGAAGATATTGTCAAACAAGAGTGTAGCTATGTCTGGTGCTGTTGCAGTGGTGGTGGTTGGTACAAAGTGAGCTTGTTTGCTGAGATAGTCCACAAAGACAACAATTGCATCTTTCCCATTCTTGGTTCGGGGTAGTTGTACAATGAAGTCCATAGAGATTTGTTCCCAATTAGCAGATAGTACTGGGATCAGGTGGAGTAGGCCAGGTTTTGCTAGTGTTGAGGACTTGTTGTGTTGGCAGGCATCACAGGAAGTAATGTAGGTCTTTAGCTGATCTGCCATGCAGGGCCAATAGAAGTTTCGGGAGATAACTTCATAGCATTTATCAAATCCTAAATGTCCAGCTATAGGGGCATCATGACATTCGAATAGGATTGTCCTTTGGAGGTCTCAGTTGTTTGGAATATACAATCTGTCCTTGTAGTAGATAGTATTGTCCTTGAGTTAGTATTAATTATACCAGGTATGCTTGTCAGCGTCATCACTGTTCAGGATTTCTCGGAGTGCTTGAGCTTCCTTATCATCAGTGCATGCTGCGATAATTTGTTCCATGATGGAGTTTGTAATCAGGGTGAGAGTTTGGATGACTTCTTCAATGGGCGGTCTGGAGATTGCATCGGCAACAATGTTTTCCTTGCCAGGGCGGTACTGGATTTCATAGTCAAAGTTGGTGAGGACTTTCATCCATCTGGCTTGCTTTCAGGAAAGGGTAGCCTGGGTCTTGATGTTGACTAATGACTTGTGGTCAGTCAATACAGTGAAGTGTGCTCCTTCTAGGTATGGTCGCCATTTGATCAGAGTGTCTACGATGGCTAACATTTCCTTCTCGTGAGTTGCATAGTTGATTTCAGCATCATTGAACTTGCGGGAGTGATAGGCCACAGGGTGTCCTTCTTGCATGAGTACTGCTCCAAGAGCTAGGTCAGAGGCATCGGTGGTAACTTCATATGGTAGGGCAGGATTTGCCGCTTAAAGTACTGGAGTAGTTATCAAAGCATCTTTCAATGCTTGAAAGGCTGTATCTTGTTCGGGTCCCCAATTTGCAAGATTGTTGAAGTCTTTCTCTTGTTTCATGGTCCAGAGTTGTTCTTCTTTCTTGCTGTGCTTGGTCATTTGGGTAAGGGCAGTGGCAATTTTGGCGAAGTTGGCAACAAATCGTCTGTAATAGTTTGCTAATCTCAGGAATGACTGGAGGTCTTTCAGCTTCTTGGGTCTTGGCCAATCTTTGATGGTGGAGATTTTGCTGGGGTCCACTTTGATTCCATTTGGTGTGACAATGTGTCCAAGGAATTGGATTTCTTTCAGGAGAAATTCGCACTTGCTGAGTTTTGCGAAGAGTCGGTTTTCTTGGAGTTTCAGTAGTACTAGCTCAAGGTGTTCGAGATGTTCCTCCAGGGTTTTGCTGAAGACTAGAATATTGTCAATGTAGACAACAATGAATTTGTCCAGGTATGGGTGCAGGATGGTATTCATCAGTGTCTGGAAGGTTGCAGGAGCATTAGTTAAGCCAAAGGGCATAACCAGGAATTCGAAATGTCCATAGTGGGTTCGGAAGGCTGTCTTGTAGATGTCTTCTTCTTTCATGGCAATTTGCCAGTAACCATTTCACAGGTCAAAGGAGCTCATGAATTGTGGGTTGGTAAGCCTATCAAATATTTCGTCGATTCTGGGTAGTGGGCAACAGTTCTTGATGGTCTGTTCATTGAGGTCATGGTAATCAATGCACATTCGCAGGTCTCCTCCTTTCTTGACAACAAAGAGGACTGGTGCACCATAAGGTGATATACTGGGTCTGATAAATCCTTATTCCAGGAGTTCGTCAATTTCTTTTTTGAGTGCATCAATTTCTCTCAGAGACATGTGGTAGATTGACTTGAAGGCTGGCTTGGCATCTGGAATAGTCTTGATAGCATGGTCTACTGCTCGTTTTGGAGGTAGACCTTTTGGGAGTTTCTTCAGGAATATGTCTCGGAATTTCTGGAGTAGTGATCTGACACAGCTGTCAACTTTGGAAAAGTCTTCTTCAGAGTTCTCGGGTTCTCCTTTGGATGGACGGATGGAGATAGCAAAGAGCGGACATTTCTTGGCCAATTTCTTGAGTTATAGCTTGTTGATGTGGGTGATCTTTGGTCCAGAGTCACTAGGGTTGAGTGGGTCCTTTTCGCCTTGCAGTTTGAAGTTGTGGCGTCCTTTCTTGATGGTCAGAGAATGGTTTACCCAATCAATCATGGGGTTCTCTTGTTTTAACCATGGAGTTCCAAGGATGATTTCATTGTCAGGGAGTGGTACAATTTGAAGGGTAACATGTACTCAATAGTCACTGATTCGGAAGGGTAGATTGTGGACTTCCTTGCTAATGACATGTGATGTTCCATCAGCTGTGGCAACTGCTTGAGTTTGTTGTACCAGAGAGGTGAAGACCTTGAGTCTGTTGGCTGTTTATTCATTGATGAAGTTGCCTGAGGTACCACTGTCTATCATGATCTTGACAGGTGCTTGGTTGACAAAAGCTTTAAGTGTAAGCAATTTGTCTGATCCAATGGTGGTGATTTCAGTTGTAGGAGCTTTCCTTCTGTTGGTTCTTCTTTGAGTCAGTTCATTGACACAAGAGAAGCAATCATCAATCATTTGGGAAGAGTACATTCTAATGCCATGGGGACATCGGCCACTTGGTATATATCTATCTTCTATTTTCTTGTAGAATTGTTCTTCTTTGTTCATGGTAGGTTGGACTGGGGCCTTGTTTGATGAACCAAATCCTTTTGATCCTCTGATGGTGGGCAGTAGTTCCGGGACTTCCTTGACTGTCAGGGTTGACTCGATTTTTTCAAATAGGATCTGGGCAATACAGAATCCAATGGGAATCTTGAAGGGTATCCAACTGTGGTTTCAGATGAGGACAATAATTTCACCTGTATAATCTTCATCAATGACTCCTCCTTCTACTGAGAGTCCTTTTAATGCTAGGCTGCTGCGACAGCATATTCTTCCAACATATCCTTCAGGGATTTGGATGCTAATTCCTGTGTAGACTTGTTTGACTTCTCGGTTGCAGACAGTAGCTTCTTCTGCTGCATACAGGTCATATCTGGCTGCTTTTTGACTTCCTTTGGTTGGGGCCTTAGCAGTTTGTCTTAACTTGACAAAGTCTAGTATTCTGGTGGTCAGATTGTTGAGATGGTGCAGAGTGGTAACAGTTGCTCGTGTTGCTGTTCGGGGTTTTTGGTTAGGGTAGACACTGGCCATGTGTCCTGTCTTTCGGCAATAGAAGCATGCTCCGCTTCTTCTAAGTTTGTTCCTTTCGCCTTTAGTGAGTTTCTTGAAGGTACTCGGCTGGGTGGGTTCATGATTTCTGGGTGTCCACGAAGTGGATGTTGAGGGAGCTCGGGATGCTTCATGCTTGGGTTCTTCTTTCTTGGTCCAAGTTTTTTCCTTGTTGTTGAATTGTCTTCGGGGCAGAATGGGTCCAGCTGTTAGGATCCGCTTGACCATAGTCTTGATTCTTGCCAGGCACCATTGTTGGTGGTCACAACCAACTGGGCATCCTTGTTCTCGGATTTTTCTAGTAAGCCATTCTGGTAAGGCATCGAATAAATGGTCTGCTCTTGTACCATTTCGTGCTTCATCGTTGGCAATATATCCTAGGCCAACAGTGTTCAGGAGTGACTCGAGTTTTGTACAGAAGGTTTCGAATTCCTCTTTGCCATGTACATCGAATTTGAGGTTGCGGAGTTTTACTCGGGATTCAGCGATCATGGTTTTGCTGCGATATTGAGCAATCATGAGTTGTTTAAGTCCAGGGGCTGCAGGATGGTCTCCATATCCTGGGACATTATTTGCTGCATTCTGAGCAACTACTTCAGGTTGGGTGTCCCATGTGAGGGGTTTTTCAGGAAGGGTTCACCACCATTCTTCAGCAGGTCCTCGGAAGAATGTAACAACTCAGTGGACATAGGCTGTAGTGATAGCAAAGAGTTGTTCCAAAGTGTGGTCTTGATTGTTTGTCAGAACACGGTCAGCGACTCATTCATTGGTCCATTGATTGGCTTCGAAGTTGGTGTCAACTACACTAATGAAGCTTTGGACTTCTTGTACAGTACCATTGAAGGTAGGTAGACTCAGATTTTTTGTAGGTCAGGTCTGTTCAGCTAAGGCAGTAATGGTTGCTGCCATTATGGCTACCTGGGCTGTGAGGTCTATAATCTGTTGGTTTGCCATGTTGTTTACTGGAGGCGGTTGAACTACTGGTAGTGGTGTTACTGGTACTACTTGAGGTACTGGTGCAGAGTGTGATGGTGTTCTTTGGGTCTGTGTAAGTTGCTGGAGTAATAGTTGTGGATCTGGAGTAAGGGCTTGATAAATGGCTGTCTGTTACTGTGTAGGTGTATTCTGTCCTGATGGAGGTATGTCTCCTTCGGTGGTGTATCTGAGATCGAATTCACTGAGATACTCCTCCTCTTCTTCAGTTTGGTCCCCGTGTATTTGGGTTTGCTCAGTGTCGAAGTAGACAGAATCAGTTGTATATCTGATTTCAGATGGACTTAATTCAAAGTCAAGTTCTGGTTCAGTATTGGTTTCAGATTCAGGTAGGACTGTAGCAGGGCCTGCTTCAGGTTCAGGATCAGGTAGTTGATGAAGAGTTTCTCTTGCTTCTTCCTTAAGAATATGGCAGGCCTTACTGTTCTGGAATCGGTAGTATAATGCAGTCTTGGTTCTGGTTCAGTGAAAGTCGGTAGAGTTGAGCCACTTGACTACAGAGGTTTGGGCTTCATGAGAAACTAAGGCTAGAAAGACTGCTGCTGGTTGTCCTAGGTCGCTCGGGTTTGTGGAGCTGACAAAACTCTTGTTGAGAAGAGTAAAGAAGACTTCTATAAGACCTTCTTCATCTTGACTTACTGGGTATAGTGCAAGGAGTTCGGTGAATAGGGTTTCACCTATTTGCTGGTTTAATCAGAGTACTTCTTTCTTTGAATGAAGTTTATCCCACTTGTTGCAGGTGTGGAGGTCAAATTGCCCTTGTACGTCAGGTTCAATTCTCTCCAGATTGTCAGATGGTTTACAATAAATTCCAGGTCAGAGGTTGGGCTTTATACCAACTTGTAGGAATTCACAGAAGGGTTTGTAGTGGGGTGAGGAAGCATCTTGAAGCGGAATTGGATTGTAAACCGCTACTACCAAGTTGTAAGAGGGTTGCTTTTTAGGGTAACCGTTACGTAGTTCTGGAAGGGTTTTCTGGAAGTTCTGGATATTCTGGAAGACCGTTTTCTTATAGTCAAGATCAATTTCGTATGGAGTACGTCCTCTATGCTTATTGATTTCTAGATCGGGTTGACGTCTCAACCAAAGTCCTCTTTCAGACTAGTTCTGGATGTTCAGGATTTTCTATATTTCAGGAAGTTCAAGAAACTAAGACCAGCTTAGTTGAATTGGCGTATCGCTGCAGACAATACCCAATTAGGAAATTTCGTGACGGGGTTAGGAGTAGGACCTAATGGGGAGCAGATTTACTTAAGAGTGGTTTGTGGGTTATTAAATAGGTTTATTCGCTATTTATGATATTGCTATACTAGGAGTAGTTGTGTGAAGGGATATTGGAGAAGTGCTCAGGAGTTGTGTTCGGATTGTTCAGGTCTGAGATTCTGAGGTCTGGGGGAGGGGGTATTTATACTAGTGAGGGGCTATCTGGACTATGCTAGATATAGATATAGCACTAAGTGCTTTGCTGAGTCGGAATGCAGTCACGTAGTACAAGTGTGATCTGATATGTCAAGAGATCGTCTGACTGTTGAGTCAGTTCACAGTCACGTCATACAAGGCTAATCTAACTATACTATGACTGCTAATCTATTTATAGATTTACGTGCTGTCTGGGTAGTCTTCGATGACATCACCATCAATGACATCATCTCTGATGAAGTAGTCATCTAGGAAGAGTGGTTCGCAGATTACTTCTCCTTGTTGGCTGAGGTAATAATACATTGGGACTTCATCTCCATCTCACAGGATAGCATCGTCTGTCTTGTATGCTGGATAAGGTATTGGTGGGCGAAAGAGGGGTGCGCTGTCTTCGCTTTCATCGGATTCGCTGTCTGCGTACCTTCTATAGGTTATAGCACTATGAGTCGTGAGGTTGTAGTAAGCTGGCGGCTGTAGTTCATGTTGCTCATACTCAGATAGTGGAGTCATTGGTTCGGTCTCAAGGGTTGTCTGGAGGTATAGGTTGTGTTCTCCGGTTTCTTCATTGTAGTTAAAGTAATCAGGAGTGAATGCAGGTTGGTATTTGTGCCAGTGATCATTGTCCCAATAAGTCTCATATGTGGTTATGAACTGTTGTAAGTTCATCGGCAAGGTTGGCGGTGTGATCAGGGTTGGTAGAGATCCTTGACTTGAGGTCATGTCAGCATCAGAGAGATCATTGTCTTCTGCTTTGTCTTCATCGAAGTTGATTATATCATAGACGTCCTTTATGGCATATCCAACTTGGGGCATTTGCAGGATGTGGTCGTCGGGGTGCGGGAAGGTTCTGTCGGTAGTCTGAACATACTCGAGATACTTGTGGTTGAGTTCTTGTATCATGTCATCGATTTGGCCATAGGACAGGGTAGCAACCATTTCACTAGTAGTAACTCAGAGGCGGGGAATAAAGGTACTGTACTCATAGAAGAGTTCTCGGTGTTTGCGGGCGATGAGCTTTTGGTGTTGAGACATCTGAGTGATGTCTGTATCATGGTGGTGTTCGACCATATCTTCCAGGAGGCGGCCGATCTGGTAGTAGCTTGAGATTTGTCCGATCTGGTGGGCCTCGTTAAGCATGTTCAGGGCATTCCATCAGGCTTCCATGAAGTAGAGGGGTGCGAGGCTATGGATATTCATGAGGGGTAGAGGGGGTGTGGCTCGGTTGACAATGGCATTCCAAATGTCAGCGCAGATGCGGTTGTAGATCTCGGTGGTCATGTTTGTGTGTTTTGGAAGTTGTGGTTGTTGTTTGTTTTGGTTCTCTGTTTCGACGTGTCTCGGAGCTCAGTATATATGCATTTGTTCTTGATTGGTAAGATTCTGTTTGTGCAAACCTTGTGTTCTGTGACTTCGTATTGACTCAGCTTTATGTGCTGTGACTTCTGTTTGACTCAGCTTCATGATCATGCAGCTGATTTCCAGATTTGTTCGGAGGTCGCATGTGATTTCGGTGGCTTGTTAAGAGGGTGACGTGTGATTTCTGTGGCTTGGAGGTTGTGCACTTACACCCTCACTAGTATAAATACCCCCTCCTCCAGACCTCAGAATCTCAAACTCAAATACATAAAAACATTCTTGAATACTTTCCCACAATATTCCTTCACACAACTACTTCTAGTATAGCAATATTATGAATAGCAAATAAATCTATTTAATAACCCACAAACCACTCTTAAGTAAATCTACTCCCCATTAGATCCTACTCTTAACCATATCACAAAATTTCCTAACTGGATATTGTCTGTAGCAATATACCAATTCAACTAAGCTAGTCTTAGTTTCTTAAACTTCCTGAAATACAGAAAATTCTGAACATTCAGAACTAGTCCAAAAAAGGACTTTGGTTGAGATGTCCACCCAATCTTGAAATCAATAAGCATAGAGGATATACTCTATATGAAATTGATCTTGACTTTAAGAAAACAGTCTTCCAGAATACCTAGAACTTTCAGAAAACCCTTCCAGAACTATGTAATAGTTATCCTAACAAGTAACCCTCTTACAACTTGGTAGCAGTAGTTTATAATCCAATTCTGCTTTAAGATACTTTCTCATCCCACTACAAAATCTCTCTAAGAATTCCTATAAGTTAATATTAAGCCCAACCTCTGAACTGGAATTTATTCTGAACTATCTGACAATCTGGAGAGAATTGAATCTGATGTATAAGGACAATTTGACCTCTATACCTACAACAAGTGAGATAAACTTCATTCAAAGAAAAAAATACTTCAGTTAAATTAGCAGATAGACAAAACTCTATATACCTAATATAAGAAGGTTGCTTTTTAGGGTAATTGTTACATAGTTCTAGAAGGGTTTTGTAAGCGCACAACCTTCAAGCTACTGAAATCACATGTGAGCTTCGAACAAATCTGGAAATCATCTGCAAGATCATGAAGCTGAGTCAAACCAAAGTCACAGTACACAAAGCTGAGTCAACATGAAGTCATGGAACACAAGATTTACACAAACGGAATCTTACCAATCAGGACCAAATACATATATACTGAGCATCGAGATGCATTGAAACAGAGAACCAAAACAAACAACAACTATAACTTCCAAACATATAAACATGACCACTGAGATCTACAACCACATCCATACTGACATTTGGAATGCCATTATCAACCGAGCTACACCCCCTCTGCCCCTCATAAATATCCATAGCCTAGCACCCCTCTACTTCATGGAAGCCTGATGGAATACCCTGAACATACTTAATGAGGCCCACCAGATCGGACAAATCTCAAGCTACTACCAGATCGGCTGCCTCCTGGAAGACATGGTTGAACACCACCATGATACATATATTACTCAGATGTCTCAACACCAGAAGCTCATTGCCTGCGAATACCGAGAACTCTTTTATGAGTACAGTACCTTTATTCTCCACCTCCAAGTTACTACCAGCGAAATGATTGCTACCCTATCCTATGGCCAAATCGATGGCATGATATAAGAACTCAACCACAAGTACCTCGAGTATATTGAAACCACAGACAGAACCTTTCCACACCATGATGACCACATCCTGCAAATGCCCCAAGTTGAATACACCATGAAGGATATCTACAATATAATCCACTTCGACGAAGATAAAGCAGAAGACAATAATCCCTCCGATGCCAATATGACCTCAAGCTAAGGATCTCTGCCAACTCTGATCATACTGCCAACTCTGCTGATAAACTTACAACAGTTCATAACCACCTACAAGACCTATTGAGACAATGACCACTGGTATGAATACCAACTCGTATTCACCCCCGATTACTTCAATTATAATGAAGAGACTGGAGAACACAACCTGTACCTCCAGACAACCCTCAAGACCAAACCAACAACTCCACTACCTGAGTACGAGTGACATGAACCATAGCTGCCAGCTTACTACAACCCTGTGACTCATAGTGCTGTAACCTATAGAAGGTATGCAGACAGCGAATCCGATGAAAGTAAAGACAATGCACCCCTCCTTCACCCACCAACACCTTATCCAGCATACAAGACAGATGATGCTATCCTGTGGGATGGAGATGAAGTTCCAATGTATTATTACCTCAGCCAACAAGGAGAAGTAATCTGCAAACTACTCTTTCTAGATGACTACTTCATCAGAGATAATGTCATTAATAGTGATATTATCGAAGACTACCCAGACAGCATCTGAACCTATAAATAGCTTAGCAGTCATAGTATAGTTAGATTAGCCTTGTACAATATGACTGTGAACTGACTCAGCGATCACACTTGTACTATATGACTGTATTCTGACTCAGTAAGGTACTTAGTGCTATATCTATATCTAGCATAGTTCAGATAGCCCCTCACTAGTATAAATACCCTCTCCCCCAGATCTTAGAATCTCAGACTTGAACAATCTGAACACAACTCCTGAGCACTTCCCCACAATATCCCTTCACACAACTACTCCTAGTATAACAATACCATGAATAGCGAATAAACCTATTTAATAACTCATAAACCACTCTTAAGTAAATCTGCTCCCTGTTAGGTCCTACTCCTAACCCCATCACGAAATTTCCTAATTGGGTATTGTCTGCAGTGATACACCAATTCAACTAAGCTAGTCTTAGTTTCTTGAACTTCCTGAAATATAAAAAATCCTGAACATTCAGAACTAGTCCGAAAAAGGACTTTGGTTGAGATGTCAACCCGAACTTGAAATCAATAAGCATAGAGGATGTACTCTATATGAAATTGATCTTGACCTTAAGAAAACAGTCTTTCAGAATATCCAGAACTTCCAGAAAACCCTTTCAGAACTATATAACAGTTACCCTAAAAAGCAACCCTCTTACAACTTGATAGCAGCAGTTTACAATCTAATTCCACTTCAAGACACTTCCTCACCCCGCTACAAACCCCTCTGTAAATTCCTATAAGTTGGTATAAAGCCCAACCTCTGAACTGGAATTTATCCTGAACTATCTGACAATCTGGAGAGAATTGAACCTGATATACAAGAACAATTTGACCTCCACACCTGCAACAAGTAGGACAAACTTCATTCAAAGAAATAAGTACTCTGATTAAATCAGCAAATAGATGAACACCTATTCACCAAACTCCTTGTACTACACCCAGCAAGTCAAGATGAAGAAGGTCTTATAGAAGCCTTCTTTACTCTTCTCAATAAGAGTTTTGTCAGCTCTACAAACCCGAGTGATCTAGGACAATCAGCAGCAGTCTTTCTAACCTTAGTTCCTCACAAAGCCTAAGCCTCTGTAGCCAAGTGGCTCAACTCTACCAACTTTCACCATACCAGGACCAAGACTGCATTATACTACCGATTTCAGAACAGCAAGGCTCACTATATTCTTAAAGAAGAAGTAAGAGAAACCCTTCATCAACTACCTGACCCCAAACCAGAAGCAGGCCCAGCTACAGCTCTACCTGAACCTGAAACCAATACCGAATCAGAACTTGACTTTGAATTAAGTCCATCTGAAATCAGATATATAACTGATTCTATCTACTTTGATACTGAGCAAACCCAAATACATGAGGACCAAACTGAAGAGGAGGAGGAGTATCTCAGTGAATTCGATCCCAGATACACCACCAAAGGAGATGCACCTCCATCAGGCCAGAATACACCTACACAGCAACAGATAGCTATCTATCAAGCCCTTACTCCAGACCTACAACTATTACTCTAGTAACTTACATAGACTTAAAGAACACTCTCATACTCTGCACCAGAACCTCAAGTAGTACTAGCAACACCACTACCAACAGTCCAACCATCTCCAGTAAACAACATGGCAAACCAACAGATTCTAGACCTCACAGCCCAAGTAACAATAATGGCAGCAACCATTACTGCCTTAGCCGAACAGACCCAACTTACAAAAAATCTGAGTCTACCTACCTTCAATGGTACTGTACAGGAAGTTCAAAGCTTCATTAGTGTAGTTGATACTAATTTTGAAGCCAATCAATGGACCAATGAGTGAGTTGCTGACCACCTTCTGACAAACAATCAAGACCACACTCTAGAACAACTCTTTGCTATCACTACAGCCTATGTCCACTGAGTTGTTATATTCTTTCAAGGATCTGTCGAAGAATGGTGGCAAACCCTTCCTGAAAAACCCCTCATATGGGACACCCGACCTGTAGTAGTTGCTCAAAATATAGCAAACAATGCCCCAGGATATGGAGCCCATCCTGCAGCCCCTAGACTCAAACAACTCATGATTGCTCAATACTGCAGTGAAACCATAATTGCTGAATCCTAAGTAAAACTCTGCAATCTCAAATTCGATGTATATGGCAAAGAAGAATTCAAAACCTTCTATACAAAACTCGAGTCACTCCTGAACACTATTGGCCTAGGATATATCACCAATGATGAAGCACGAAATAGTACAAGAGCAGACCATTTATTCAATGCCCTGCCTGATTGGTTTACTAGAAAAATCCGGGAACAAGGCTACTCAGTTGGTTGTGATCACCAACAATGGTACCTGACAAGAATCAAGACTATGGTCAAATGAATCTTAACAGCTGGACCAATTCTGCCCAGAAGACAGTTCAACAATAAGGAAAAGACTTGGACTAAGAAAGAAGAACCCAAGTATGAAGCATCCCGAGCTCCCTCCATATCCACCTCATGGACACCCAGAAATCACAAACCCACCCAGCTAAGTACCTTCAAGAAACTCACTGAAGGAGAAAGAAATAAACTTCAAAGAAGTGGAGTATGCTTCTATTGCTGAAAAACAGGATACATGGCCAGTGTCTGCCCCAACTGAAAACTCCGAACAGCAATATGAGCAACTGTTACTACTCTGTACTACCTCAATAACCTGACCACCAGAATACTAGACTTTGTCAAGTTAAGACAAACTGCTAAGACCCCAATCAAAGGAAGTCAAAAAGCAGCTGGATATGACCTGTATACAGCTGAAGAAACTACAGTTTCCAACTGAGAAGTCAAGTAAGTCTATATAGAAATCAGCATCCAAATCCCCAAAGGATATGTTGGAAGAATATGCTATCACAGCAGCCTAGCATTGAAAGGACTCTCAGTAGAAGGAGGAGTCATTGATGAGGATTATACAGGTGAAATTATTGTCTTCATCTGAAACCATAGTTGAACACTCTTCAAAATTCCCATTGGATTCTGCATTACCCAGATCCTATTCGAAAAAATCGAGTCAACTCTGACAGTCAAGGAAGTCCCTAAACTATGCCCACCATCCAAGAATCCAAAGGATTTGGTTTATCAAACAAGGCCTCAGTCCAACCTACCATGAACAAAGAAGAACAATTCTACAAGAAAATCAAAGATGGATATGTACCAAGCCCTCATGGTATTGGAATGTACTCTTCCCAAATGATTGATGATTGCTTCTCTTGTGTCAATAAACTGGCTCAAAGAAGAACCAACAGAAGGAAAGCTCCTATAACTGAAATCACTACCATTGGATCTGACAAACTGCTTATACTCCAAGCTTTTGTCAACCGAGCACCTGTTAAGATTATGATAGACAGTGGTGCCTCAGGCAACTTTATCAATGAAGAAATAGCCAACAGACTCAAGGTCTTTACCTCTCCAGTACAACAAACTCAAGCAGTTGCCACAGCTAATAGAATCTCACATATCATTAGCAAAGAAGTCTGCAACCTACTCTTCTGAATTGGTGACTATCGAGTATATGTTACCCTCCAAATTGTACCACTTCCTGACAACAAGATCATTCTTGGAACCCCATGGTTAAAACAAGAGAACCCCATGATCGATTGGGTAAACCATTCTCTGACTATCAAGAAAGGATGTCACAACTTCAAACTGCAAGGCGAAAAAGACCCACTCAGCTCTAGTGACTCTGGACCAAAGATCATCTATATCAACAAGCTACAACTCAAGAAATTGGCCAAGAAATGCCCTCTTTTTGTCATCTCCATCTGCCCATCTAAAGGAGAACCCAAGAATCCTGAAGAAGACTTTTCCAAAGTTGACAGCCATGTCAGACCACTACTCCAGAAATTCTGAGACATATTTCCAAAGAGGCTTCCGAAAGGCCTACCTCCTAAACGAGCAGTAGACCATACCATTAAGACCATTCCAGATGCCAAGCCAGCCTTCAAGTCAATCTACCACATGTTACTAAGAGAAATTGATGTACTCAAGAAGGAAATCGATGAACTTCTAGAATAAGAATTCATCAGACCCAGTGTATCACCTTATGGTGCACCAGTCCTCTTTGTTGTCAAGAAAGGAGGAGACCTGTGAATGTGCATTGATTACCATAACCTCAACAAACAGATCATCAAGAACTATTGCCCACTACCCAGAATCGATGAAATATTCGACAGGCTTACCAACCTGCAATTCATGAGCTCTTTCAATCTGTGAAATGGTTACTGGCAAATTGCCATGAAAGAAGAAGACATCTACAAGACAGCCTTCCAAACCTGCTATGGACACTTCAAGTTCCTAGTTATGCCCTTTGGCTTAACTAATGCTCCTGCAACCTTCCAGACACTGATGAATACCATTCTGCACCCATATCTGGACAAATTTATTGTTGTCTACATTGACGATATCCTAGTCTTCAGCAAAACCCTGGAGGAATATCTCGAACACCTTGAACTAGTACTACTGAAACTCTGAGAAAACTGACTCTTTGCAAAACTTAGCAAGTGTGAATTCCTCCTGAAGGAAATTCAATTTCTTAGACACATTGTCACCCCAAATAGAATCAAAGTGGACTCTAGCAAAATCTCTGCAATCAAGGATTGGCCCAGACCCAAGAAGCTGAAGGACCTACAGTCATTCCTGGGATTAGCAAACTATTACAGACGATTTGTTACTAACTTTGCCAAAATTGCTACTGCTCTGACCCAAATGACCAAGCACAACAAGAAAGGAGAACAGTCCTGGACCATAAAACAAGAAAAAGACTTCAACAATCTTGCAAATTGGGGATCTGAACAAGATACCACCTTTCAAGCACTGAAAGATACCCTGATAACTACCCCAGTACTTTAAGCAGCAAACCCTGCTCTACCATATAAAGTTACTACTGATGCCTCTGACCTAGCTCTTGGAGCAGTACTCATGCAAGAAGGACACCCTGTGGCCTATCACTCCCACAAATTCAATGATGCCAAAATCAACTATGCAACTCATGAGAAGGAAATGCTAGCCATCATAGACACTCTGATCAAATAGTGACTCTACCTAGAAGGAGTACACTTCACCATATTGACTGACCACAAGTTATTAGTCAACATCAAGACACAGGCTACCCTTTCTTGAAAGTAAGCCAGATGGATGAAAGTTCTCACCAACTTTGACTATGAAATCCAGTATTACCCTGGCAAGGAAAATATTGTTGCTGATGCAATCTCAAGACCACCAATTGAAGAAGTTATCCAAACTCTCACCTTGGTTACAAACTCCATCATAGAACAAATTATTGCAGCATGTGCTGATGATAAGAAAGCTCAAGCACTCCGAGAAATTCTGAATAGTGATGATACTGACAAGCATACCTGGTATCATCAATACCAACTCAAGGACAATGCTATCTACTACAAGGACAGACTATATGTTCCAAACAACCAAGACCTCCGAAGGACTATTCTATTTGAATGTTATGATGCATCTATAGCCAGACATTTAGGATTTGACAAATACTATGAAGTTATTTCCTGAAACTTCTATTGGCTCCATATAGTGGATTAGCTAAAGACTTACATCACTTCCTGTGATGCCTGCCAATGCAACAAGTCCTCAATACTAGCAAAACCTGGCCTACTTCACCCTATTTTAGTACCATCTGCTAATTGGGAACAAATCTCTATGGACTTTATTATACAACTACCCCGAACTAAGAACAGAAAGGATGCAATTGTTGTCTTTATGGACTATCTCAGCAAACAAGCCCACTTTGTCCCAACTACTATCACTGCAATAGTACCAGACATAGCTACACTCTTGTTTGACAACATCTTTCACTATCATGGTCTTTCTAAGATTATTGTTAGTGACCAAGACCTGAAATTTACCAGCCATTTTTGGAAAGCCCTTCATGCATACCTTGGAATGAAACTTGCACTATCTACAGCCTTTCACCCTGAAACTGATGGCCAAACTGAAAGAATGAACCAAACTCTGAAACAAATGCTAAGAAACTATGTTTCCTACAGATAAGATGATTAGTATGAATACCTCACCACAGTCAAGTTTGCCTATAACAACAGCAAGCAAGCCTCTCTTGGAATGATACCATTCTTCGCCAACACTGGACAAAACTCAAATACTCCTCTAACACTTATCCAAACTACTGATGAACTCTCTACAGTCAAAGCTATTGAAGAATTCCTGCTCTGAATGTGCAATCTGAGCCAGATCGCAGTTGAGAATTTATCACGAGCTCAAGAACAACAGTCATAGTATGTTAACCAACACTGCCACAAAGAAAACTTTGATATTGGCGAAAAAGTTCTACTAGACATCTGAGGATACCGAGTTGATAACCTCAAGCACAGACCATTTACAAAGCTGAACAGCAAGTTCATTGGACCATTTGAAGTCATTGCATAAGTCTCTCCAACCTCCTACAAATTAGTGCTACCAGACTCCATTAAGATTTATCCAGTCTTTAATGTCCAATATCTCAAGTGATACAATGACAACAATGATGAGCTATTCCTAAACTGAACCATGAAACCACCTGCACCTATCATTATTAATGATCAAGAAGAGTATGAAGTTGAACAAATCCTCAACAAACATAGCCACAAGAACCACTCTGAGTACCTTGTCAAATGGAAAGAATACCTAATCCATAATGCAACTTGGGAACCCAAGACTAATCTCCAGAATGCTACCAACTTAGTTCAGAAATATGATTCCTTGAACAACTAAAAACTGAATACTCTGACATCTATCAGTACATACTATATATTATCATCCTGAACACTATAATTATCATGAACAAAATCAAGAACTCAGCAAAACAAGACAAGAATACCAACTCTCAGAAAAAATAGCAAAACTGAAAGTAAGTCTATTCTCTCCATACCACTGGTGGGAAACAAGGCATAGACATTTAAGAAGATTCCTTAGAGGAAATTCTCCAGCAGTGAATGACATCAGAATCACTTCCAGCACATGGCATTGAACACACGACCCTTTAACATGTGAATCCAACATGTTAGGCAACTGTACTACAAGTATGTCACTTTCTGAGAAAAATGGACTTCACCAGACTTTTGACCTCCCAAATAGTATAACAACACTAGAACAAAATTAGAAGGCTCTAATAAGGATGTCAAAAGCTAAGAAGGGGAGAGTTGTAAGCGCACAACCTCCAAGCCACCAAATCACACGTCACCCTCTGAACAAGCCACTGAAATCACACATGACCTCTGAACAAATCTAGAAATCACCTGCAAGATCACGAAGCTGAATCAAACCAAAGTCACAGTGCACAAAGCTGAGTCAACATGAAGTCATGAAATATAATATTTACATAAACGGAATCTTATCAATCAGGACCAAATATATATATACTGAGCATCAAGACACATCGAAACAGAGAATCAAAACAAACAACAACCACAACTTCCAAACATATAAACATGACCACAGAGATCTACAACCACATCCACGCTGACATTTGGAATGCCATTGTTAACCGAGCTACACCCCCTCTGCCCCACATGAATATCCATAGCCTAGCACTCCTCTACTTCATGGAAGCCTGATAGAATGCCCTGAACATACCTAATGAGGCCCACTGGATTAAACAAATCTCAAGCTACTACCAGATCAGCTGCCTCCTGGAAGACATGGTCGAACACCACCATGATACAGATATTACCCAGATGTCTCAACACCAGAAGCTCATTGTCCATAAACACCGAGAACTCTTTTATGAGTACAGCACCTTTATTCCCTGCCTCCGAGTTACTACCAGCGAAATGATTGCTATTCTGTCCATGGCCAAATCAATAACATGATACAAGAACTCAACCATAAGTACCTCGAGTACATTGAAACCACAGACAAAACCTTCCCACACCACAATGACCACATCCTGCAAATGCCCCAAGTTGAATATGCTATGAAGGACGTCTATAATATAATTCACTTCGACAAAGATGAAGCAGAAGATAATGATCCCTCTGACGCTGATATGACCTCAAGCCAAGGATCTCTGCCAACCCTGATCACACCGCCAACCCTGCCAATGAACTTACAACAGTTCATAACCACCTACAAGACCTATTGAGACAATGATTACTAGTATGAATACTAACCTGTGTTCACCCCCAATTACTTCAATTATAATGAAGAGACTGGAGAACACAACCTGTATCTCCAGACAACTCTCGAGACTGAACCAACAACTCCACTATCTAAGTATGAGTGACATGAACTACAGCCGCCAGCTTACTACAACCTCACAACTCATAGTGCTGTAACCTATAGAAGATATGCAGACAGTGAATCCAATGAAAGCAAAAACAATATACCCCTCCTTCGCCCACCAACACCTTATCTAGCATATGAGACAGATGATGCTATCCTGTGGGATGGAGATGAAGTTCCAATATATTATTACCTCAGCCAATAAGGAGAAGTAATCCACGAACCACTCTTCCTAGATGACTACTTCATTAGAGATGATGTCATCAATGGTGATGTCATCAAAGACTATCCAGACAGTGTCTAAACCTATAAATAGCTTAGCAGTCATAGTATAGTTAGATTAGCCTTATACAATGTGACTGTGAACTGACTCAGTAGTCAGACAATCTCTTGATATGTCAGATCACACTTGTACTATGTGACTGCATTCTGACTCAGCAAGATACTTAGTGCTACATCCATATCTAGCATAGTCCAGATAGCCCCTCACTAGTATAAATACCCCCTCCCCCAGACCTTAGAATCTCAGACTTGAACAATCTGAACACAACTCCTGAGCACTTCTCTATAATATCTCTTTATACAACTACTCCTAGTATAACAATATCATGAATAGTGAATAAACCTATTTAATAACTCACAAACCACTCTTAAGTAAATTCGCTCCCTGTTAGGTCCTACTCCTAACCCCATCACGAAATTTCCTAATTGGGTATTGTCTGCAGCGATATGCCGATTCAACTAAGCTGGTCTTAGTTTCTTGAACTTCCTGAAATATAGAAAATTCTGAACATCCAGAACTAGTTCGAAAAAGGACTTTGGTTGAGATGTCAACCCAAACTTGAAATCAATAAGCGTAGAGGATATACTCTATATGAAATTGATCTTGACCTTAGGAAAACAGTCTTCCAGAATATCCAGAACTTCCAGAAAACCCTTCCAGAACTATGTAATGGTTATTCTAAAAAGCAACCCTCTTATAGGTTTTCTGGAAGTTCTGGATATTCTGGAAGACCATTTTCTTATAGTCAAGATCAATTTCATATGGAGTATGTCCTCTACGCTTATTGATTTCAAGTTCAGGTTGACATCTCAATCAAAGTCCTTTTTTGGACTAGTTCTGAATGTTCAGAATTTTCCGTATTTCAGGAAGTTTAAGAAACTAAGACTAGCTTAGTTGAATTGGCATATCGCTGCAGACAATACCCAATTAGGAAATTTCGTGACAGGGTTAGGAGTAGGACCTAACGGGGAGCAGATTTACTTAAGAGTGGTTTGTGGGTTATTAAATAGGTTTATTCACTATTCATGATATTGCTATACTAGGAGTAGTTATGTGAAGGGATATTGTGGGGAAGTACTCAGGAGTTGTGTTCAGATTGTTCAAGTCTGAGATTCTGAGGTCTGGGAGAGGGGGTATTTATACTAGTGAGGGGCTATCTGAGCTATGCTGAATGTAGATGTAGTACTAAGTACCTTACTGAGTCAGAATGCAGTCATGTAGTATAAGTATGATCTGACATGTCAAGAGATCATCTGACTGCTGAGTCAGTTCACAGTCATGTTGTACAAGGCTAATCTAACTATACTATGACTGCTAAACTATTTATAGGTTTAGACACTGTCTGGGTAGTCTTTGATGACATCACTATCGATGGCATCATCTCTGATGAAGTAGTCATCTAGGAAGAGTGATTCGTGGATTACTTCTTTTTGTTCACTGAGGTAATAATATATTGGAACTTCATCACCATCCCACAGGATGGCATCATCTGTCTCATATGCTGGATAAGGTGTTGGTGGGCAAAGGAGGGGTGCATTGTCTTCGCTTTCATCAGATTCGCTGTCTGTATATCTTCTATAAGTTATAGCACTATGAGTCATGAGGTTGTAGTAAGCTGGCGGCTGTGGTTCATGATGCTCGTACTCAAGTGGTGGAGTGGTTAGTTCAATCTCAAGGGTTGTCTAGAGGTACAGATTGTGTTCTCTGATCTCTTCATTATAGTTGAAATAATTGAGGGTAAATGCAGGTTGATATTTGTACCAGTGGTCATTGTCCCAATAGGTCTTATAGGTGGTTATGAACTATTGTAAGTTTATTGGCAAGGTTGGTGGAGTGATCAGGGTTGGCAGAGATCCTTGGCTTGAGGTCATATCGGCATCAGAGGGATCATTGTCTTCTGCTTTGTCTTCATCAAATCAGATTATGTCGTAGATGTCCTTCATGGCATATTCAACTTGAGGCATTTGCAGGAGGTGGTCATTCAGGTGTGGGAAGGTTCTGTCTGTAGTTTCAACATACTCGAGGTACTTATAGTTGAGTTCTTGTATCATGTTATCGATTTGGCCATAGGATAGAGTAGCAACCATTTCGGCAGTAGTAACTCAGAGGTGGGGAATAATGGTGCTGTACTTATAAAAGAGTTCTTGGTGTTTGCGGGCAATGAGTTTCTGGTGTTGAGACATCTGGGTAATGTCTGTATCATGGTGGTGTTCGACCATGTCTTCTAGAAGGTGGCTGATCTGGTAGTAGCTTGAGATTTGTCTGATTCAGTGGGCCTCATTGAGCATATTTAGGGTGTTCCATCGGGCTTCCAAAAAGTAGAGAGGTGCTAGGCTATGGATATTCATTAGAGGTAGAGGGGGTGTGGCTCAGTTGACAATGGCATTCCAAATATCAGCGCAGATATGGTTGTAGATCTCAGTGGTCATATTTGTGTATTTGGAAGTTGTGGTTGTTATTTGTTTTGGTTCTCCATTTTGATACACCTCAGTGCTTGGTATATATACATTTGGTCCTGATTGGTAAGATTCCATTTGTGTGAATCTTGTATTTTGTAACTTTATATTGACTCAGCTTTGTGATCTTGCAGGTGATTTCCATATTTGTTTGGAGGTCGTATGTGATTTCGGTGGCTTGGAGGTTGTGTGCTTACAACTCTCCCCTTCTTAGCTTTTGACATCCTCATCAGGGCCTTCTAATTTTGTTCTAGTGTTGTTATACCATTTGGGAGGTCAAAAGTCCAGTAAAGTTCATTTTTTCAGAAAGTGGCATGCTCATAGTATAGTTGCCTAATGCATTGAATTTATACATTAAAGGGTCATATGTTCAATACTATGTGTCAGAAGTGATTCTGACATCATTCACTACTGGAGAATTTCCTCTAGAAATCTTCTTAAATATCTATGCCTTATTTCCCACCAGTGGTACAGGGAGAATAAGCTTGCTTTCAGTTTTGCTATTTTTCTAGAGGGTCAGTATTTTTTGTCTTGACTTGCTGAGTTCTTGATTTGTTTGTAATAATTATAATGTTCGGGAGGGTAATATATAGTATGTACTGATAGGTATCAGAGTATTCCAGTTTCAGTTATTCAGGGAATCATATTCCTGAACTAAGTCAGTAGTATTCTGGAGATTGGTCTTGGGTTTCCAAGTTGCATCATGGATTGGATATCCTTTCCACTTAACAAGGTACTTAGGGTGGTTCTTGTGGCTACATTTATTAAGGATTTGTTCAACTTCATATTCTTCTTGATCATTAATAATGACAGGTGCAGGTGGTTTAGTGGTCCAGTTCAGGAATAGCTTGTCATCATTTTCATTATATTGCTTGAGATGTTGAACATTGAAGACTGGGTGAATCTTAATAGTATCTGATAGTGCCAATTTGTAGGAGGTTGGAGAGACTTGTGTAATGACTTCAAATGGTCCAATGAACTTGCTATTCAGCTTTGTAGATGGTCTGTGCTTGAGGTTGTCAACTTGGTATCCTTGGATATCTAGTAGAACTTTTTCACTAATATCAAAGGTTTCCTTGTAGCAGTGTTGGTTAACATACTGTGACTATTGTTCTTGAGCTCATGGTAAATTCTCAATTGTGATCTGGCTTAGATTACACATTCAGAGCAGGAATTCTTCAACAGCTTCAACTGTAGAGGGTTCATTAGTGGTTTAGATAAGTGTCAGAGAAGTGTTTGGGTTTTGTCCAGTGTTGGCAAAGAATGGGGTCATTCCAAGAGAGGCTTGCTTGCTGTTATTATAGGCAAACTTGATTGCAGTGAGGTATTTATCAGTGTCTGAAAGATTGCAGGAGCATTAGTTAAGCCAAAGAGCATAACTAGGAATTTGAAATGTCCATAGCAGGTTCAGAAGGCTGTCTTGTAGATGTCTTCTTCTTTCATGGCAATTTGCCAGTAGCCATTTCATAGGTCAAAAGAGCTTATAAATTGTGGGTTAGTAAGTCTATCAAATATTTCATCGATTCTGGGTAATGGGCAATAGTTCTTGATGGTCTGTTCATTGAGATCATGGTAATCAATGCACATTTGCAGGTCTCCTCCTTTCTTTCCAACAAAGAGGACTGGTGTACTATAGGGTGATACACTTGGTCTGATGAATCCTTGTTCTAGGAGTTTGTCAATTTCTTTCTTGAGTGCATCAATTTCTCTCAGTGACATGTGGTAGATTGACTTGAAGGCTGACTTAGCATCTGAGATGGTCTTGATGGCATGGTCTACTGCTTGTTTAGGAGGTAGGCCTTTCAGAAGCTTCTTAGGAAATATGTCTCTGAATTTCTGGAGTAGTGATCTGACACAGCTGTCAACTTTGGAAAAGTCTTCTTTGGAATTCTCGGGTTCTCCTTTGGATGGGCAGATGGAGATAGTGAAGAGAGGGCATTTCTTGGCTAATTTCTTGAGTTGTAGCTTGTTGATATGAGTGATCTTTGGTCCAGGTTCCCTAGAGTTGAGTGGGTCTTTTTCACCTTGCAGCTTGAAGTTGTGGCATCCTTTCTTGATGGTCAGCAAATGGTTTACCCAATCAATCATGGGGTTCTCTTGTTTCAACCATAGAGTCCTAAGGATGATTTCATTATCAGGAAGTGGTACTATCTGGAGGGTAACATATACTCAGTAGTCACCAATTCAGAAGGGTAGATTGTGGACTTCCTTGCTAATGATATGTGAGGTTCCATCAGCTGTGGCAACTGCTTGTATTTGTTGTACCGGAGAGGTGAAGACCTTGAGTCTATTGGCTGTTTCTTCATTGATGAAGTTGCCTGAGGCACTGCTGTCTATCATAATTTTGACAGGTGCTCAGTTGACAAAAGCTTGAAGTGTAAGCAGTTTGTCTGATCCAATAGTAGTGATTTTGGTTGTAGGAGCTTTCCTTCTGTTGGTTCTTCTTTGAGCTAATTCATTGACACAAGAGAAGCAATCATCAATCATTCAGGAAAAGTACATTCCAATACCATGGGGGCATCAGCCACTTGGTACATATCTGTCTTTGATTTTCTTGTAGAATTGTTCTTCTTTATTCATGGTATGTTGGGCTGGAGCCTTGTTTGATGAACCAAATTCTTTGGATCCTCGGATGGTGGGCAGTAGTTCAGGGACTTCCTTGACTATTAGCATTGACTCGATTTTCTCGAATAGGATCTGGGCAATGCAGAAACCTATGGGGATCTTGAAGGGTGTCCAACTGTGGTTTCAGATAAGGACAATAATTTTGCCTGTATAATCTTCATCAATGACTCCTCCTTCTACTGAGAGTTCTTTCAATGCTAAGCTGCTGCAACAGTATATTCTTCCAACATGTCCTTTAGGAATTTGGATACTTATTCCTGTGTAGACTTGCTTGACTTCTCGGTTGGAAACTGTAGCTTCTTTGGCTGCATACAGGTCATATCCAGCTGCTTTTTGACTTTCTTTGGTTGGGGCCTTAGCAGTTTGTCTTAACTTGACAAAGTCTAGTATTCTGGTGATCAGGTTATTGAGGTGGTGCAGAGTGATAACAGTTGCTCATGTTGTTGTTCAGGGTTTTTGATTAGGGCAGGCACTGGCCATATGTCCTGTCTTTCAGCAATAGAAGCATGCTCTACTTTTTCAAAGTTCATTCCTTTCTCCTTCAGTGAGTTTCTTGAAGGTACTCAGCTGGGTGGATTCGTAATTTCTGGGTGTTCATGAGGTGGATGTGGAGGGAGCTTGAGATGCTTCATGCTTGGGTTCTTCTTTCTTGGTCCAAGTCTTTTCCTTGTTGTTGAATTGTCTTCAGGGCAGAATTGGTCTAGCTGTTAAGATTCGCTTGACCATGGTCTTGATTCTTGTCAGGCACCATTGTTGGTGATCACAACTAACTGGGCGGCCTTGTTCTCAGATTTTTCTAGTAAGCCATTCAGATAGTGCATCAAATAGATGGTCTGCTCTTGTACTATTTCATGCTTCATCATTGGCAATATATCCTAGGCCAACAGTGTTCAGGAGTGACTCGAGTTTTGTACAAAAGGTTTCGAATTCTTCTTTGCCATATATATCAAATTTGAAGTTGTGGAGTTTTACTCAAGATTTAGCAATCATGGTTTCACTGCAGTATTGAGCAATCATGAGTTGTTTGAGTCCAGGGGCTGCAGGGTGGGCTCTATATCCTGGGGCATTATTTGCTGCATTCTGAGCAACTACTGCAGGTTGGGTGCCCATGTGAGGGGTTTTTCAGGAAGGGTTCACCACCATTCTTCAGCGGGTCCTCAGAAGAATGTAACAACTTGGCAGACATAGGCTGTAGTGGTAGCAAAGAGTTGTTCTAGAGTGTGGTCTTGATTGTTTGTCAGGAGGTAGTCAGCAACTCGCTCATTGGTCCATTGGTTGGCTTCAAAGTTGGTGTCAACTATACTAATAAAGCTTTGGACTTCTTGTGCAGTACTATTGAAGATAGGTAGACTCAGATTTTTTATAGATCAGGTCTGTTCGGCTAAGGCAGTAATGGTTGCTACCATTATAGCTACCTGGGCTGTGAGGTCTAGAATTTGTTGGTTTGCCATATTGTGTACTGGAGACAGTTGGACTACTGGTAGTAGTGTTACTAGTACTACTTGAGATACTGGTACAGAGTGTGAGGGTGTTCTTTGAGTCTGTGTAAGTTGCTGGAGTAATAGTTGTGGGTCTGGAGTAAGGGCTTAATAGATAGCTATCTGTTGCTGTGTCAGTATATTTTGCCCTGATGGAGGTGTGTCTCCTTCGGTGGTATATCCAGGGTTAAATTCACTGAGATACTCCTTCTTCTCTTCAGTTTGGTCCCTGTGTAATTGGGTTTACTCAGCATCAAAGTAGACAGAATCAGTTGTATATCTGATTTCAGATAGGCTTAATTCAAACTCAAGTTCTGGTTCAGTGTTAGTTTCAGATTCAGGTAGAGCAGTAGCAGGGCCTACTTCTGGTTCGGGATCAGGTAGTTGATGAAGAGTTTCTCTTGCTTCTTCTTTAAGAATATGGTGGGCCTTGCTGTTTTGGAATTGGTAGTATAATGTGGTCTTGGTCCTGGTATGGTGAAAGTTGGTAGAGTTAAGCCACTTAGCTACAGAGGCTTGGACTTCGTGAGGGACTAAGGCTAGAAAGACTGCTGCTGGTTGTCCTAGGTCACTCGGATTTGTAGAGCTGATAAAACTCTTGTTGAGAAGAGTAAAGAAGGCTTCTATAAGACCTTCTTTATCCTGACTTGCTGGATGTAGTGCAAGGAGTTCGGTGAATAGGGTTTCGCCTATTTGCTGGTTTAATCAGAGTACTTCTTTCTTTGAATGAAGTTTGTCCCACTTGGTGCAGATATAAAGGTCAAATTGTCCTTGTACATCAGGTTCAATTCTCTCCAGATTGTCAGATGGTTCAGGATAAATTCCAGTTCAGAGGTTGGGCTTTATATCAACTTGTAGGAATTCTCAGAGGGGTTTGTAGCAGGGTGAGAAAGTGTCTTGAAGTGAAATTGGATTATAAACTGCTGCTACCAAGTTGTAAGAGGGTTGCTTTTTAGGGTAACTATTATGTAGTTCTGGAAGAGTTTTCTGGAAGCTCTGGATATTCTGGAAGACCATTTTCTTATAGTCAAGATCAATTTCATATAGAGTACATCCTCTATGCTTATTGATTTCAAGTTCGGGTTGACATCTCAACCAAAGTCCTTTTTTGGACTAGTTCTGGATATTCAGGATTTTCTGTATTTCAGGAAGTTCAAGAAACTAAGACCAGCTTAGTTGAATTGGCATATCGCTGCAGACAATACCCAATTAGGAAATTTCATGATGGGGTTAGAAGTAGAACCTAACAGGGAGCAGATTTACTTAAGAGTGGTTTGTGGGTTATTAAATAGGTTTATTTTCTATTTATGATATTGCTATACTAAGAATAGTTGTGTAAAGGGATATTATGGGGAAGTGCTCAGGAGTTGTGTTTGGATTGTTCAAGTCTGAGATTCTGAGGTCTGGGAGAGGGGGTATTTATACTTTTTTTTTTTTTTTTTTTTTAACTGACTTATGTCCCGTGGATTTTTATTGGAAGGGAACCTAGACTATATAGGCCAAAACCCTCCCCTACCACCCACCAAGCACTGCCCCCCCATTAATCTAGGCTAGCTATTGTCCAGCAGTTCGACC
>RBNI01000747.1:0-27294 GCA_003990745.1 Jimgerdemannia flammicorona | reverse complement strand
CCATATTTAGCATAGTCCAGATAGCCCCTCACTAGTATAAATACCCCCTCCCCCAGACCTCAGAATCTCAGACCTGAACAATCTGAACACAACTCCTGAGCACTTCCCCACAATACCCTTTACACAACTACTCCTAGTATAGCAATATCATGAATAGAAAATAAACCTATATAATAACCCACAAACCACTCTTAAGTAAATCCGCTCCCCGTTAGGTCCTACTCCTAACCCTGCCACGAAATTTCCTAATTGGGTATTGTCTGCAGCGATACGCCAATTCAACTAAGCTGGTCTTAGTCTCTTGAACTTCCTGAAATACGGAAAATCCTGAATATCCAGAACTAGTCCGAAAGAGGACTTTGGTTGAGACGTCAACCCGATCTTGAAATCAATAAGCGTAGAGGACATACTCCATACGAAATTGATCTTGACCATAAGAAAATGGTCTTCCAGAATATCCAGAACTTCCAGAAAACCCTTCCAGAACTACGTAACGGTTACCCTAAAAAGCAACCCTCTTACATGCTCAGACTTTACCAGTGATGATGTCATCAATAGTGATGTCATCGAAGACTACCCAGACAGCGCCTAAAACTATAAATAGATTAGCAGTCATAGTATAGTTAAACTAGCCTTGTACAACGTGACTGTGAACTGACTCAGCAGTCAGACGATCTCTTGACATGTCAGATCACACTTGTACTATGTGACTGCATTCCGACTCAGCAAGGTACTTAGTGCTACACCCATATTTAGCATAGTCCAGATAGCCCCTCACTAGTATAAATACCCCCTCCCCCAGACCTCAGAATCTCAGACCTGAACATTCCGAACACAACTCCTGAGTACTTCCCCACAATATCCCTTCATACAACTACTCCTAGTATAGCAATATCATGAATAGAGAATAAACCTATTTAATAACCCACAAACTACTCTTAAGTAAATCCGCTCCCCGTTAGGTCCTACTCCTAACCCCGTCACGAAATTTCCTAATTGGGTATTGTCTGCAGCGATACACCAATTCAACTAAGCTGGCCTTAGTTTCTTGAACTTCCTGAAATATGGAAAATCCTGAACATCCAGAACTAGTCCAAAAAAGGACTTTGGTTGAGACGTCAGCCCGATCTTGAAATCAATAAGCATAGAGGACGTACTCCATACGAAATTGATCTTGACCATAAGAAAACAGTCTTCCAGAATATCTAGAACTTCCAGAAAACTCTTCCAGAACTACGTAACGGTTACCCTAAAAAGCAACCCTCTTACAGAATCTCTCTACAAGACTATTGGACTGAATATAATATGGTATAGTGAACTTATGAATAATTCCAAAATAAGTAGTTAGCTTACTGACAACATTCCTAATAAAATGGCTTCCCCAGTTACTCTACAAGATTACAAGACAACTATACTAGCAAACTATATATTTATATATGAATCTAGCAGCAGTAGTAGTAGTAGTATTGATAGTGGTGTATGTCTCTACCTACTTTGTAAGGTAGTCTATACTGATGATGATATATATATTCATATAGTCTGTTTGCAGTAAGAGTCTAATAAAGTCTACTCTGATCCTATTAAAGAGATCTGTCATCTCAATAAGTATCAAGTTCTCACACCTTTTTGGACTGGTGCATACCTGGTAAGCTTCATAAGAGACTATATACTATTATATATCTTGAAACATTCCTGGTCACCAATATTCATATTGTATTGCCTGTGAGGTATTTTTGAGTCTGAAATGCACCATCCTATAGAATTGATCTATCAGGGGGGGTATTTGGTTGGAATGAGATAAGATGTACTTATCTTTGATATAGTAGAGAGTCTGTTGATCTAGCTCAAGCTTCCAAACCATTTCTCTTATTTTTCTCTGAATTGAGGTAGTAAGAAGTAGGCTGAGTAGAGAGCTAGTTATTTTGGTGAAGATCTTATCATACATCTCTAGGGTCTACTTAGTACTTATATATTCTACCTTTTTCTTCACCATATAGATCTCTGCTGACTCTTCTAGTTCTATCAGTCAGGATAGTATATCAGCATTTAAGTATACTTAGCCTGAATAGAGTTTGATAGTATATTGATAAGCCATCAGCTTAACTATCTACTAAGCTATATGTCTTTTGGATTCTTTAGTAGTGAGAATAGACTTGATCATTACATGGTCAGTCTGTATAATAAAGGACTAGCTGATGCCCAAATAATAGTAGAACTGATCTATACTCTAAATAACTACTAATTCTTTCTTTTCTATTGTTATATACCTCTGCTCTGTACTAGTTAGGGTTTGGCTTGTATAAGCAATAGGATGCTTAAGGCTTTTAACTCTTATCTGTATGAGTATGTAGCCAATTGCATAGTCTGAGGCATCTGTTTATAAGATAGAGGAGACTCTATTACTATAAGAGGGTTACTTTTTAGGGTAAACGTTATGTAGTTCTGGAAGGGTTTTCTGGAAGTTCTGGATATTCTGGAAGACCGTTTTCTTATGGTCAAGATCAATTTCATATGGAGTACATCCTCTACACTTATTGATTTCAAGATTGGGTTGACGTCTCAACCAAAGTCCTTTTTTCGGACTAGTTCTGGATGTTCAGGATTTTCCGTATTTCAGGAAGTTCAAGAAACTAAGGCCAGCTTAGTTGAATTGGCGTATCGCTGCAGACAATACCCAATTAGGAAATTTCGTGACAAGGTTAGGAGTAGGACCTAATGGGGAGCGGATTTACTTAAGAGTGGTTTGTGGATTATTAAATGGGTTTATTTGCTATTCATAATATTACTATACTAGGAGTAGTTGTGTGAAGGGATATTGTGGGGAAGTGCTCAGGAGTTATATTTGGATTGTTCAGGTCTGAGATTCTGAGGTCTGGGGGAGGGGGTATTTATACTAGTGAGGGGCTGTCTGGACTATGCTAAATATGGATGTAGCACTAAGTGCTTTGCTGAGTCGAAATACAGTCACATAGTATAAGTGTGATCTAACATGTCAAGAGATTGTCTGACTGCTGAGTCAGTTCACAGTCATGTCATACAAGGCTAATCTAACTATACTATGACTGCTAGGCTATTTATGGTTTAGGCACTGTCTGGATAGTCTTCAATGACATCACCATCGATGACATCATCTCTGATGAAGTAGTCGTCTAGGAAGAGTGGTTCGCGGATTACTTCTCCTTATTCATTGAGGTAATAATACATTGGGACTTCATCTCCGTCCCACAGAATAGCATCATCTGTCTCGTATGCTGGATAAGGTGTTGGTGGGCGAAGGAGGAGTGTATTGTCTTCGCTTTCATCAGATTCGCTGTCTGCATACCTTCTATAGGTTACAGTACTATGAGTCGCGGGGTTGTAGTAAGCTGGTGGCTGTGATTCATGTCGCTCATACTCAGGTGGTGGAGTTGTTGGTTCAATCTCGAGAGTTGTCTGAAGGTATAGGTTGTGTTCTCCAGTCTCTTCATTGTAGTTGAAGTAATCAGGGGTGAATGCAGGTTGGTATTCATGCCAGTGGTCATTGTCCCAATAAGTCTCGTACATGGTTATGAACTGTTGTAAGTTCATCGGCAGAGTTGGCAGTATGATCAGAGTTGGAAGAGATTCTTGGCTTGAGGTCATGTCGGCGTCGGAAGGATCATTGTCTTCTGCTTCATCTTTGTCGAAGTTAATTATATCATAAATATCCTTTATGGCATATCCAACTTGGGGCATTTGCAGGATGTGATCGTCTGGGTGCAGGAAGGTTCTGTCTGTGGTTTCAACGTACTCAAGGTACTTGTGGTTGAGTTCTTGTATCATGTCGTCAATTTGGCCGTAGGACAGGGTAGCAACCATTTTGCTGGTAGTGACTCGGAGGCGGGGAATAAAGGTGCTGTACTCATAAAAGAGTTCTCGGTGTTTGCGGGCAATGAGTTTCTGGTGTTGAGACATCTGGGTAATATCTGTATTATGGTAGTGTTCAACCATGTCTTCTAGGAGATGGCCGATCTGGTAGTAGCTTGAGATTTGTCCAATCTGGTGGGCCTCATTAAGCATGTTCAGGGCATTCCATCGGGCTTCCACGAAGTAGAGAGGTGCTTGGCTGTAGATATTTATGAGGGGCAGAGGGGGTGTGGCTCGGTTGACAATGGCATTCCAAATGTCAGCATGGATGTAGTTGTAGATCTCGGTGGTCATGTTTGTGTATTTAGAAGTTGTGGTTGTTATTGTTTTGGTTCTTCGTTTCGATATATCTCGGGGCTGGGTATATATGCATTTGTTCTGAATTGATAAGATCTTATTTGTGTGAATCTTGTGTTCCGTGACTTAGTATTGACTCAGCTTTGTATACTGTGACTTCTGTTTGACTCAGCTTCGTGATCTTGCAGGTGATTTTCAGATTTGTTTGAATATCGTGTGTGATTTTGGTGGCTTGTTCAGAGGATGACATGTGGTTTCTGTAGCTTGGAGGTTGTGCGCTTACAACTCTCCCCTTCTTAGCTTTCGACATCCTCGTCGGGGCCTTCTAATTTTGTTCTAGTGTTGTTACACCATTTGGGAGGTCAAAAGTCTGGTAACGTCTATTTTTTTCAGAAAGTGGCATGCTCGTAGTACAGTTGCCTAATGCATTGGATTCACACATTAAAGGGTCGTGTGTTTAATGCCGTGCACCAGAAGTGATTCTGACGTCATTCACTGCTGGAGAATTTCCTCTAAGGAATCTTCTTAAATGTCTACGCCTCGTTTTCCACCAGTGGTACGGGGAGAATAGGCTTGCTTTCAGTTTTGCTATTTTTCCAGAGGGTTGGTATTCTTTGTTCTTGCTGAGTTCTTGATTGGATTTGTGATAATTATAATGTTTGAGGGAGTAATATATATTGTGTACCGATAGGTATCAGAGTATTTAGATTTCAGTTGTTCAAGGAATCATATTCCTGAACTAAGTTGGTAGTATTCTGGAGATTGGTCTTGGATTCCCATGTTGCATCATGGATTGGATAACCTTTCCATTTAATGAGATACTCTGGGTGGTTCTTGTGGCCACATCTGTTGAGGATTTGTTCAACTTCATATTCTTCCTGGTCATTAATAATGACAGGTGCAGGTGGTTTTATAGTTCTGTTCAGGAATAGTTCATCATCATTGTCATTATATTGCTTGAGACGTTGGACATTGAAGACTGGGTGAATCTTAATAGTGTCTGGTAGCGCCAATTTGTAGGCGGTCGGAGAGACTTGTGAAATGACTTTGAATGGTCCAATGAACTTGCTGTTCAGCTTTGTAGATGGTCTGTGCTTGAGGTTGTCAACTCGGTATCCTCGGACGTCTAGTAGAACTTTTTCTCCAATATCGAAGATTTCTTCTCGGCGATGTTGGTTAACATACTGTGATTATTGTTCTTGAGCTTGTGATAAGTTCTCAATTGCGATCTGGCTTAGATTACACATTCAGAGTAAGAATTCTTCAACAGCTTCAACTGTGGAGGGTTCTTCAGTGGTTCAGATGAGTGTCAGAGGAGTGTTTGGGTTTTGTCCAGTGTTGGTGAAGAATGGGGTCATTCCAAGAGAGGCTTGCTTGCTGTTGTTATAGGCAAACTCGACTGCAGTGAGATGTTCATGCCAATCATCTTGTCTGTAGGAAACATAGTTTCTTAGCATTTGTTCCAGAGTTCAGTTCATTCTTTCAGTTTGGCCATCAGTTTCAGGGTGAAAGGCTGTAGATAGTGCAAGTTTTGTTCCAAGGTGTGTATGGAGGGCTTTCCAAAAATGGCTGGTGAATTTTGGATCTCGGTCACTAACAATGATCTTAGGGAGACCATGATAGTGGAAGATATTGTCAAACAAGAGTGTAGCTATGTCTGGTGCTGTTGCAGTAGTGGTGGTTGGTACAAAGTGAGCTTGTTTGCTGAGATAGTCCACAAAGACAACAATTGCATCTTTCCCATTCTTGGTTCGGGGTAGTTGTACAATAAAGTCCATAGAGACTTGTTCCCAATTAGCAGATGGTACTGGAATAGGGTGGAGTAGACCAGGTTTTGCTAGTGTTGAGGACTTGTTCCATTGGCAGGCATCACAGGAAGTGATGTAGGTCTTGAGTTGATCTGCCATTCGGGGCCAATAGAAGTTCTGGGAGATAACTTCATAGCCTTTATCAAATCCTAAATGTCCAGCTGTAGGGGCATCATGACATTTGAATAGGATAGTCCTTCGGAGGTCTCAGTTGTTTGGAACATATAGTCTGTCCTTATAGTAGATAGCATTGTCCTTGAGTTGGTATTGATTATACCAGGTATGCTTGTCAGCATCATCACTGTTCAGGATTTCTTGGAGTACTTGAGCTTCTTTATCATCAGCACATGCTGCGATAATTTGTTCCATAATGGAGTTTGTAACCAAGGTGAGAGTTTGGATGACTTCTTCAATAGGTGGTCTGGAGATTGTATCAGCAACAATGTTTTCCTTGCCAGGGCAGTACTGGATTTCATAGTCAAAGTTGGTGAGGACTTTCATCCATCTGGCTTGCTTTCGAGAAAGGGTAGCCTGGGTCTTGATGTTGACTAATGACTTGTGGTCAGTTAATACGGTGAAGTATACTCCTTCTAGGTATGGTCGCCATTTGATCAGAGTGTCTATGATGGCTAACATTTCCTTCTCATGAGTTGCGTAGTTGATCTCAGCATCGTTGAACTTGCGGGAGTGATAGGCCACAGGGTGTCCTTCTTGCATGAGTACTGCTCCAAGGGCTAGGTCAGAGGTATCAGTAGTAACTTCATATGGTAGAGCAGGATTTGCCACTTGAAGTACTGGAGTGGTTATCAAGGCATCTTTCAATGCTTGAAAGGCTGTATCTTGTTCAGGTCCTCAATTTGCAAGGTTGTAGAAGTCTTTTTCTTGTTTTATGGTCCAGGGTTGTTCTTCTTTCTTGTTGTGCTTGGTCATTTGGGTAAGGGCAGTGGCGATTTTGGCGAAGTTGGCAACAAATCGTCTGTAATAGTTTGCTAATCCCAGGAATGACTGGAGGTCTTTCAGCTTCTTGGGTCTGGGCCAATCCTTGATTGCGGAGATTTTGCTGGGGTCCACTTTGATTCCATTTGGAGTGACAATGTGTCCAAGGAATTGGATTTCTTTCAGGAGAAATTCGCACTTGCTGAGTTTTGCGAAGAGTCTGTTTTCTTGGAGTTTCAGTAGTACTAGTTCAAGGTATTCAAGATGTTCCTCCAGGGTTTTGCTGAAAACTAGGATGTTGTCAATGTAGACAACAACGAATTTGTCCAGGTATGGGTACAGGATGGTATTCATCAGTGTTTGGAAGGTTGCTGGAGCATTAGTTAAGCCAAAAGGCATAATCAGGAACTCAAAATGTCCATAGCGAGTACGGAAGGCTGTCTTGTAGATGTCTTCTTCTTTTATGACAATTTGCCAGTAACCATTTCGCAGGTCAAAAGAGCTCATGAATTGTGGGTTGGTAAGTCTATCAAATATTTCATCAATTCTGGGTAGTGGGCAATAGTTCTTGATGGTCTGTTCATTGAGGTCGCGGTAATCAATGTACATTCGCAGATCTCCTCCTTTCTTGACAACAAAGAGGACCAGTGCACCATAAGGTGATACACTAGGTCTGATGAATCCTTGTTCCAGGAGTTCATCAATTTCTTTCTTGAGTGCATCGATTTCTCTCGGAGACATGTGATATATTGACTTGAAGGCTGGCTTGGCATCTGGAATAGTCTTGATGGTGTAGTCCACTGCTCATTTGGGAGGTAGGCCTTTCGGAAGCTTCTTTGGAAATATGTCTCGGAATTTCTGGAGTAGTGGTCTAACATGGCTGTCAACTTTGGAAAAGTCTTCTTCAGTGTTCTCGGGTTCTCTTTTGGATGGGCAGATGGAGATAGCAAAGAGAGGGCATTTTTTGGCCAATTTCTTGAGTTGTAGCTTGTTGATGTGGGTAATCTTTGGTCCAGGGTTACTAGAGTTGAGTGGGTCCTTTTCACCTTGCAGTTTGAAGTTGTGGTGTCCTTTCTTGATGGTCAGAGAGTGGTTTACCCAATCAATCATGGGGTTCTCTTATTTTAACCATGGAGTTCCAAGGATGATTTCATTATCCGGGAGTGGTATAATCTGGAGGGTAACATGTACTCGATAGTCACCGATTCAGAAAGGTAGATTGCGGACTTCCTTGCTAATGACATGTGAGGTTTCATCAGCTGTGGCAACTGCTTGGGTTTGTTGTACCAGAGAGGTGAAGACCTTGAGTCTGTTGGCTGTTTCTTCATTGATGAAGTTGCCTGAGGCACCACTATCTATCATGATCTTGACAGGTACTTGATTGACAAAAGCTTTAAGTGTAAGCAGTTTGTCCGATCCAATGGTGGTGATTTCAGTTGTAGGAGCTTTCCTTCTGTTGGTTCTTCTTTGAGCCAGTTCATTGATATAAGAGAAGCAATCATCAATTATGCGGGAAGAGTACATTCCAATACCATGGAGGCATCGGCCACTTGGTACATATCCATCCTCAATTTTCTTATAGAATTGTTCTTCCTTGTTCATGGTAGGTTGGACTGAGGCCTTATTTGATGAGCCAAATCCTTTGGATCCTCGGATGGTGGGCAGTAGTTCAGGGACTTCTTTGACTGTCAGGGTTGACTCGATTTTTTCGAATAGAATCTGGGCGATACAGAAGCCTATAGAGATCTTGAAGGGTGTCCAACTGTGGTTTTGGATGAGGACAATAATTTGGCCTATATAATCTTTGTCAATGACTCCTCCTTCTACTGAGAGTCCTTTCAATGCTAGGCTGCTGTGACAGCATATTCTTCCAACATGTCCTTCAGGGATTTGGATACTGATTCCTGTGTAGACTTGCTTGACTTCTCGGTTGGAAACTGTAGCTTCTTTGGCTGCATACAGGTCATATCCAGCTGCTTTTTGACTTCCTTTGGTTGGGGCCTTAGCAGTTTGTCTTAACTTGACAAAGTCTAGGGTTCTGGTAGTCAGGTTGTTGAGGTGGTGCAGAGTGGTAACAGTTGCTCGTGTTGCTGTTCGTGGTTTTCAGTTAGGGCAGGCACTGGCCATATGTCCTGTCTTTCGGCAATAGAAGCATGCTCCACTTCTTCTAAGTTCATTCCTTTCGCCTTCAGTGAGTTTCTTGAAGGTACTTGGCTGGGTGGGTTCATGATTTCTGGGTGTCCATGAAGTGGATGATGAGGGAGCTCAGGATGCTTCATGCTTGGGTTCTTCTTTCTTGGTCCAAGTCTTTTCCTTGTTGTTGAATTATCTTCTGGGCAGAATGGGTCCGGCTGTTAGGATCCGCTTGACCATAGTCTTGATTCTTGCTAGGCACCATTATTGATGGTCACAACCAACTGGGCGTCCTTGTTCTCGGATTTTTCTAGTAAGCCATTCAGGCAGGGCATTGAATAAGTGGTCTGCTCTTGTACCATTTCATGCTTCATCATTGGCAATATATCCTAGGCCAATGGTGTTCAGGAGTGACTCGAGTTTTGTACAGAAGGTTTCGAATTCCTCCTTGCCATATACATCGAATTTGAGGTTGCGGAGTTTTACTCGGGATTCAGCGATCATGGTTTTACTGCGATATTGAGCAATCATAAGTTGTTTAAGTCCAGGGGCTGTAGGATGGGCTCCATATCCTGGGGCATTGTTTGCTACATTCTGAGCAACTACTGCAGGTCGGGTGTCCTATGTGAGGGGTTTTTCAGGAAGGGTTCGCCACCATTCTTCGGCAGGTCCTCGGAAGAATATAACAACTCGGCAGACATAGGCTGTAGTGGTAGCAAAGAGTTGTTCCAGAGTGTGGTCTTGATTGTTTGTCAGAACACAGTCAGTGACTCACTCATTGGTCCATTGATTGGCTTTGAAGTTGGTGTCAACTACACTAATGAAGCTTTGAACTTCTTGTGCAGTACCATTGAAGGTAGGTAGACTCAGATTTTTTGTAGGTCAGGTCTGTTCAGCTAAGGCAGTAATGGTTGCTGCCATTATGGCTACCTGGGCTGTGAGGTCTATAATCTGTTGGTTTGCCATGTTGTTTACTGGAGGAGGTTGGACTGCTGGTAGTGGTGTTACTAGTACTACTTGAGGTACTGGTGCAGAGTGTGATGGGGTTCTTTGAGTCTGTATAAGTTGCTGGAGTAGTAGTTGTGGGTCTGGAGTAAGGGCTTGATAGATAGCTGTCTGTTGCTATGTAGGTGTGTTCTGTCCTGATGGAGGTTTGTTTCCTTCGGTAGTATATCCGGGATCGAATTCACTGAGATACTCCTCCTCCTCTTCGGTTTGGTCCCTGTGTACTTGGGTTTGCTCGGTGTCAAAGTAGACAGAATCAGTTGTATATCTGATTTCAGATGGACTTAATTCAAGGTCAAGTTCTGGTTCCATATTGGTTTCAGATTCAGGTAGTGTTGTAGCAGGGCCTGCTTCAGGTTCAGGATCAGGTAGTTGATGAAGGGTTTCTCTTGCTTCTTCTTTAAGAATATGGCGGGCCTTGCTGTTCTGGAATTGGTAGTATAATGCGGTCTTGGTCCTGGTGCGGTGAAAGTCGGTAGAGTTGAGCCACTTAGCTATAGAGGCTTGGGCTTCGTGAGGAACTAAGGCTAGAAAGACTGCTGCTGGTTGTCCTAGGTCGCTCGGATTTGTGGAGCTGACAAAACTCTTATTGAGAAGAGTAAAGAAGGCTTCTATAAGACCTTCTTCATCTTGACTTGCTGGGTGTAGTGCAAGGAGTTTGGTGAATAGGGTTTCACTTATCTGCTGGTTTAATCGGAGTACTTCTTTCTTTGAGTGAAGTTTGTCCCATTTGTTGCAAGTGCAGAGGTCAAATTGTCCTTGTATATCAGGTTCAATTCTCTCCAGATTGTCAGATGGTTCAGAATAAATTCCAGTTCAGAGGTTGGGCTTTATACCAACTTGTAGGAATTCACAGAAGGGTTTGTAGCAGGGTGAGGAAGCGTCTTGAAGCAGAATTGGATTGTAAACCGCTGCTACCAAGTTGTAAGAGGGTGTAAACGTTATGTAGTTCTGGAAGGGTTTTCTGGAAGTTCTGGATATTCTGGAAGACTGTTTTCTTATGGTCAAGATCAATTTTGTATGGAGTATGTCCTCTATGCTTATTGATTTCAAGATTGGGTTGACATCTCAACCAAAGTCCTTTTTTCGGACTAGTTCTGGATGTTCAGGATTTTCCGTATTTCAGGAAGTTCAAGAAACTAAGGCCAGCTTAGTTGAATTGGCATATCACTGCAGACAATACCCAATTAGGAAATTTCGTGATGGGGTTAGGAGTAGGACCTAATGGGGAGCGGATTTACTTAAGAGTGGTTTGTGGGTTATTAAATGGGTTTATTCACTATTCATAATATTGCTATACTAGGAGTAGTTGTGTGAAGAGATATTGTAGGGAAGTGCTCAGGAGTTGTGTTCAGATTGTTCAGGTCTGAGATTCTGAGGTCTGGGGGAGGGGGTATTTATACTAGTGAGGGGCTGTCTGGACTATACTAAATATGGATGTAGCACTAAGTGCTTTGCTGAGTCGGAATGCAGTCATGTAGTACAAGTGTGATCTGACATGTCAAGAGATCGTCTGACTGCTGAGTTAGTTCACAGTCACGTCGTACAAGGCTAATCTAACTATACTATGACTGCTAGGCTATTTATGGTTTAGGCACTGTCTGGATAGTCTTCGATGACATCACTATCGATGACATCATCTCTGATAAAGTAGTCATCTAGGAAGAGTGGTTCGCGGATTACTTCTCCTTATTCGTTGAGGTAATAATACATTGGGACTTCATCTCCGTCCCACAGAATAGCATCATCTGTCTCGTATGCTAGATAAGGTATTGGTGAGCGAAGGAGGGGTGTATTGTCTTCGCTTTCATCGGATTCGCTGTCTGTATATCTTCTATAGATTACAGCACTATGAGTCGCGGGGTTGTAGTAAGCTGACGGCTGTGGTTCATGTCGCTCATACTCAGGTGGTGGGGTTGTTGGTTCAATCTCAAGAGTTGTCTGAAGGTATAGGTTGTGTTCTCCGGTCTCTTCATTGTAGTTGAAGTAATCGGGGGTGAATACAGGTTGATATTCATGCCAGTGGTCATTGTCCCAATAAGTCTCATATGCGGTTATGAACTGTTGTAAGTTCATCGGCAGAGTTGGCGGTGTGATCAGAGTTGGAAGAGATTCTTGGCTTGAGGTCATGTCAGCATTGGAAGGATCATTGTCTTCTGCTTCGTCTTTGTCGAAGTTAATTATATCGTAGATATCCTTCATAGCATATCCAACTTGGGGTATTTGCAGGATGTGATCATCTGGATGTGGGAAGGTTCTGTCTGTGGTTTCAACGTACTCAAGGTACTTGTGGTTGAGTTCTTGTATCATGTCGTCAATTTGGCCATAGGACAGGGTAGCAACCATTTCACTGGTAGTGACTCGGAGGCGGAGAATAAAGGTGCTGTACTCATAAAAGAGTTCTCGGTGTTTGTGGGCGATGAGTTTCTGGTGTTGAGACATCTGGGTAATGTCTGTATTATGGTGGTGTTCAACCATGTCTTCTAGGAGGCGGCCGATCTGGTAGTAGCTTGAGATTTGTCCAATCTGGTGGGCCTCATTAAGCATGTTCAGGGCATTCCATTGGGCTTCCACGAAGTAGAGAGGTGCTTGGCTGTAGATATTCATGAGGGGCAGAGGGAGTATGGCTCGGTTGACAATGGCATTCCAAATGTCAGCACAGATGCAGTTGTAGATCTCAGTGGTCATGTTTGTGTATTTGGAAGTTGTGGTTGTTATTGTTTTGGTTCTTCATTTCGACATATCTCGGGGCTGGGTATATATGCATTTGTTCTGGATTGGTAAGATCTCATTTGTGTGAATCTTGTGTTCTGTGACTTGGTATTGACTCAGCTTTGTGCACTGTGACTTCTGTTTGACTCAGCTTCGTGATCTTGCAGGTGATTTTTAGATTTGTTCAAATATCGTATGTAATTTTGGTGGCTTGTTCAGAGGATGACGTGTGGTTTCTGTGGCTTGGAGGTTGTGTGCTTACAATTACATAGATATGCCAGAATAGATATCTGGATCAGATGATTCTGCAATTTCTCAAATACTTGCTATATATCTACTGACTACTTGAAAGTACATATCTTGGAGATTAGCCTCATCAGAGGCTGTACTATTATTACAAAACCAGATATAAAATAGTAATAATATCCCATAATTCCAGAAACTGACATATGTCCTTGAGGCTCTTTAGGACAGGAAACATACTAATTTTATATATTTTAGTAGGATCTATATAGATTCCAATACTATTGATGATATATTCCAGATATACAACCTATCTTTGAGCAAAGAAATATTTTTTGCAATTGAGTATTAGATTGGTGTACCAAAAGGCTTCTATTATAACAGCTAAGTACTCCATATACTCCCTATAGGTTACAGAATATATGTATAATAATATCATCTATATAGATCAGTACGAATTTGCCAATATATAGTTATAGAATTAAATCCATAAGATACTGGAATATTGCCAGAGTATTTACAAGCCCCATCAGTATATATCAGTACTTATATAATCTGAACACTATGATAAATACCATTTTCAGTCTATTCTCTAGAGCTAGCTCAATCTGCTTTTTAGATCCAAGGTCAAGAACTATATGCCTCTGCTCAATATATCTAAGAGCTTATTGATTCTAGGCAAGGGGTATATATCCTTGACTATTGCTAGATTGAGCTTCTGAAAATTATTGCAAAGTTATAAGTTCTATCTTTCTTATCTTGAATAATGACTGGAGAGGTCCAAGGGCTCTCTAACAACTGTATTACCCCAAGTGCCATTAACTTTTCCAATTCTTCTTATATAAAGGCTCTCTTCTGTAGACTAAGTCTATATTTTCTACCAAATTGGGATTGTATCACTGGTATATATACAGTATTAGATAAGGGTGTAGTGCCTGAAATCCTCTATCTTATTAGTAAATAGAACTTCATTTAGTATGAGTGTAAGGTCATGCAACTGCTCCTTATTCAGGTCAGGGCCTATTAGAGAGTTTACTGTCATAGTATATACCTGTCTGTTGCTCTCTCTGTCATTGTCTTCCTCATCTAAGATGTTATCTGCCCTGCTATCATTCTCATTGATACCTTCAGCCTATATTAATCAGACTTTAGTCTGGACTAGAATACTATTACTATCTCTTAGGATTAACTATATAGTATCCAGATAGATATAAGTACCTTGTGGCTGCAACCAAGCTATGCTAATTAAAATGGTTGCTAATGAGATATTCAGGAAGACAATAGCATTAAGTAGGTATTTCTTGATACTGATCCTTACCCTGAGGCCTTCTACCATCCTGCACAGGTATAGAATTCTATTTGTCATACTTACAACTAGATTGGTAGGCTTAATTGCTCATCCTGTAGTCTTAACCATATATTCCAGAATGTAGTTCTCTGAGGCATCAGTATTGAAGATAATCTCATACCCTTTAATACTTATTCCTATTTCTCCATATAAGACCATGGTGGGCTTAGCCATAGAAATCATTATAGCTATTCCTGTCAGCTTCTTAATAGGCTCTTGGGCAATAGTCTTGACTATGAGTTTTTCTGTCAGTTCTACTACAATGATACTGTACTATAGTCTTTGCCTGAACTTCTTCTATGCTATTGGTAAAATAGCAAGAAGTTGCCTATAGATTATGCTGGTAGGTGTTTTGACCAGAGATGCTACAATTGAGTAAGATTTCCTATCCTTCATCATGCTGATTATACTATATTACTAGTGGGGTCTCTGAGTCTTTTTCTTTGGAATAGAGAGAAGAGATATCTCAATAACTGACTCACCCCATGGTTCTTCTTCTTCCATCACAGTATCTTCTGTCTCAACCTCATTGGACCCTCTTAGTTAGCTAACTAGAGCTGCCATTATCTTTACTCTACATATTCTCTTAGCTATTGGATTGAAGTGAGGGTTCTTTTCAGTAGGATAAGCCTCTGTCATACTCTCTACATAATTGACTGTAGACATTATTTAGACTGAGATAGTATTGCTACCAGTAATGGAACCTTTACCTTCATTGCTCCTTTAGTTATGAGCAGAGCAGAACCTAATCATATAATTAATTTCTCTGCATTTATAGTATTTTTGAAAGCTGACCAAGATACACTTTTGCTCTATCTATTGTAACTTATCATTAATCTGCTGTATTTTATTACTTACCATAGTACTGACAGCCTTCTTGATTATTTCTGCCAAGTTATCATTACTTAGTATGACTACCAGCTAGACTATATATATACTAGCCATTGCTATTGTCACCCAGAACTTCATCAAGTAAGTCATTAAAGGGTTCTTGGTACTATTATAGAGTTAGTGATAAAGAGAGATAGCTTTGGGGTGTAAATTATGAGTTCAGATATGCCCATCTGCTCAGTATAGTCCTCTCATATATTCTGGGCTACTAAGAGCATCTTATTGAAGCCTCTTTAGTAATTTTATTATATCTCACTACTATAGACCTTCATAGCTCTCTGATAGAAGGCTTGCTCTCTTAACTCTCCTATCATTATACTATATAGGTTGCAGTTCTTCTGTAGACTCAGAATATAATAAGACTCTCTCCTGAGCTGATTTGGATATTACCAAGGCCAATGTTGAGAGCTGTGAGACCTTGATTCTGAGTGAAATGTGTGATAATATAGTTCTTGATGGCTTTGTAAATAAGTCTGGTGGCCAAACTAAAGAGATTGGCCACACTGGGTGTCATACCATTGGCCACTATTAAGGCCTTATTATGCAGATAGGTCTTGAGTACTTTGATCTTTTCATCAATGGTACAGATGTAGTAATTGACCATATATATCTTCAGATCCTCAAAAAATGAGATGTCATTTTCATAATATATACTGATATAATATAGTAGTATTCCTTGTAATATCTTAGTATAGTTATGAGTTTTGCTTATACATAAATACTTAATTTTGAAAAACTTTCTCAATATCTCCACCAATGTGGAAGCTAACAATCTCCACTGAAATAGCTTAATAGTTAAAGAGTAGTAATTGGTCTAGATGTAAACCAAAAGGATATATGGTAATCATGATATATTTGCTAAAGAATTTACTAAATAAAGTGTCTGAAGAACCTCTTAGAAGGCTTGAAAAGTAACCTGTCATAAGTATTATTTCTTAGATATCTAATTCTTGGTAATATGTACTTACTTATTTAAGATTTCAGAACTGCTTTATTGTCATTCCCAATCTCTTCTTATTTATACATATTTTTACTATTTACTAAATAATTCTACTATAATATATAAACTTCCTCTAAGTAATTCTTGTAGAAGAAATCTACTAGGAGCTTCTACATGCTTAATTATTAAGCACATAGTGGCTTACAGCAGACTTCTTCCATTAATGACTAATGGTAGGGTTATATAAGGATTTCACTTATTAAGATATATTGATTTCTGAGTATGTGCCTCTATACTCACTTCATATAATCATATTAAGAAAGATAGAACTGTATGATAGTAGCAGTTCATATCTTGAATTTCATAACAATTTTTGAGGTGACAGCAAAATAACAATTGATCTATTTGTTGTTCTTGAGTTTCTAGTAATTATTTCATAGTTTTTCTATATTCTTTAATAGTCTAGTATATCTTTGGGTTGTTCTAGAGTTTCCAGGATCTTGAATCCTAATGATAGTCATTTTTTTACTAACTGTAGTAGTATTTTATAGTAGTTTCTATAACAAGAGTAATTCTTCAAACTCAAACCTTAAGCAATCATTGCTCTAGTTATCTTATTTATTTCTTAGAATTATTTCAATCTCTTGAAGGCAGTGGATTTCTCTGTAATTCTTTTTACTTTAAACTCAAACTAACTGAGGTTTATTCACTCTTATCTTTGGGATATTTATACATATTTCTGCTATACTTTAGTAGTAAGATCTAAATATACTATTGGTTTGCCAGTAGTAGTACATCAGTAGTAAAGACTATACTAATGAAGTAAGGTTGGATATTCTGCACCACTGATAAAGAATATTTAGATAATAGGGGGGGTTATTCTATATTTGGCTAAACTATAATATACTTATATAGAGAGTCATATGTACTAACTAAATCAAATAAGACTGAAACATCTTTGTTCTATACTACTAGTAAAGAATATTGATCTCTATCTTAAATAATATAGTATTTTTTGCTAGTGATAAGTAAATTACCTTATTGGATTATAACTTCATCATACTACTCTTTAAAGAGAAAAAATACTGGTCAAGAGATGAGAGAATAGAATAGTGACCAATCATCTTTAATGATATTTTCTAACCCTTGTATAACTTGAAAGCAGACTGAAGACTGGTAGATTCTTTATTATTCTTCTTTTTCTTAAAATTCATCAGTTTGGATATCTTGAGATACTATGGCAGTTTTGATAGACTTCTTGGTTTGGTTTCTATACAATATGATATAATATATAACTAATGAGATGGTGGGTAGTTATGGTACTCCTGCAGATACTTTGATAATAATGAGTATCCTTTAAAGATTTTCATAAGACTTATCAGATGATCTTGATAGTTGTCTCAGAGAGGAGTAGTATGAAAGTCTGATAGAGTGGGTTCAGTTTGTTGACTTCTTATAGTAATATGATTGCTCTTGATATAATTAGTAACTTCAGCTTCCACCTAATTAACTTTTTCAGTAATGAGATAAACTAAGTTCCTAGTGGTAACTCTTTATAAGAAGCTATAGCTTAGGGTATATAGTGGAAGATTTGATAAACATAAAGGGCTCTCTTGATCAGCCAGTTAGTGGTTAATAGTTTGGTAATAAGATCTTCCCAGTCATCTTCTTGGATTTTATTATAGAGGTGATATTCAATTTTATAGTTATATCAGAGGGTTATTTGGTCAGTAGTATTTTTGAGCTACTGGGTCATTATATAGCAGTAGTTGATAAAATGACCAAGGTCTTCAGTATAGAAGTTCAGATGCTTAGTGATATCAGAGTACCAGATAGCTATTTTGATAGTTTTGAGAACAAGATCCTTTAGTCTTGGTAAAGAAGTACTGTGGTGAGAGATCTAGTTAGAGCAGTAGAAAGGAGGTATTATGTTCTTGTTTATTCTGATTCTTTTTGATACATCAGATCTAGGTTCTTTAAATAATGTGGTCTTTATTTTAGCTCAGATTATTATTGCTTCTTTTGATCAGATCACCTAATAGATTGAGTGAGTCATCAGATAGTATTATCTAATTATCATATCATAAAGTTGAAGTTATTATCTAATTAAAGTGATTGTGAGGTCTGTTGTCATTGCTTTTTTATTCTAGTATTATCAGTTATATATATAATATATATAAATTATATAATTATGAGATTGAGTGACTATTAACTATATATATATAATACTATACTATATCAGAAATCAGATTCAGATATCATAATCAAATATCTATCTTCTGCTTATTCTTAATTCAGATCAACTATTATAACTTTCTTTTAAATAAGTGATTTTATCTTTAAATTATCTTATTCAAACTCCTATACTTTAACTAATTATATATTCTTATACTATATAATCTACTTTATTATATTCTCCTATTGATATCTCTTTATCTGCTAGAAATCACCTAGGACTACTTCTCAGAAATAGACCAGGGCTTACTCATTATCCTTAAATAGTTTATAAATATACTTAGCAATAGTGATCTGAGTGTAGAATATCTAATACTCTATAATCTATTCTTTTTTAATTATATTCTTCTCATTTAGTAATTTTCTCAACTTAAAGTACTCTTAAAACTCAGTATAATATTGATAGGCTCCAAAGTGTAAAATTTATAATAGGTGAGTCTGTATGATGTTTTGAATACTATCAAAGAATTCCTCTATAGCTGGTAGCTTAATAGAATACTATTGTCTTTCTATAGCTTATTGGGTAGTACTTGTGATCTTGAGGGCTGTAGCAGTGTTTTATTGATTAGTTATGATACTTTTTGAGTTAGTTTTAATAAATAATAATGGAGATAATTGTGTCTAATAGTTTTTATAACCAAAAGACAGTTCTTTTTATATTTTACACAATGTAAGATTCTTCTCACTTAAGCTCTAGTTTTTATAATTATAAAGCTTCCACTATATTCTGATATGTATATCAGAACTTTATCTTCTATTTTGATAATCTCTAGAGGCTTATAGATCTTCTTTATATTATTCTATTATAATATGTATCTATATCTTGATTATATAATATTTAGCCTTCTTTCTTATTTAGTATAATCTCTATATATATATCAGTATTTATATATTTCCATACTATAACTCTATTAGATGATAGAATTTCTTCATCTTTCTCTAGTAATATTCAGATTATACAAACTTCTAGCAATACTCAAGACATAATTTTTAGAGAAAAGGTACTAGTAATATGGCAACTGATAAGTATTCTGAGATGTGTACTGAGTAGAACAGCTCTAGTGTATTCAACTGGCAATATATGGAGAGGAGTCATGACTTGGGAGATAGTGTACAGAGCTTCTCTCTAAGCAATTAAATCTAGGCTAGCTATTGTCCAGTAGCTCAATCATACTAGATATAGTAGGGCATTATTACCTATACCTCATTCTATATACCATACTCTCCCTACTATTAGGAAAAATCAACCATATGCTAATAACTGAAAGTATATATCAGAAAATCCAATTTATATATAAAGCTATGCCCAAGCTAAATAGAATAGCCCCTGTCACTCTAAGGGGAGTGACAGGCAAAGAAAAACCTCTCTTAAAGTATAGAATAGTAGGTAGGACCTGGTTCTCTCCAGTAAGATAAGTAGAGAACTTATATATAAGATGAGAGGAAATCTCTAATACTCCACTACTTAAGCCTGTAGGCCTTGATTATGTTGCTATATCAGCTTTCAGTTCTAGTTAAGTATAGCCAAGATGCCTGACCTAAGTAGCCTCAGGCCCCCCAACAACTCCCAAGTGACACCACAGTATACTGAGAGCAGTCAAGAGTAATATCTACCATCTAACTACTCTATACCAATCAGAAGGCCCTACTGATGTAGTATCTGCTCTAGTCCTAATAACTGCTCTCAGCCTGGCACTCTACTGGTTCACCATTATTACTCTTTCACCTATCTGTAATGGCTATCTCCTCTTCTATCTCAATACCACCCAAAAACAGTCACCTATTCTAGAACTATACTTGCTGAAAAGCTCACCAAAATCACTACAGGCACCAAGAACCTGTAGGTAACCTATACTGAGCACTTGATGCTCAAGGTCAGCTGACTCTCTATATAATCTATAATATATCAAGATGATATCTTATTGACAACAGTAAAAGGAGAAAAGTGCTGCACCAAAATAGATATATCTTAAAGGAGCTGAAGGTATCAGAAACTATGCAAAAGTGAAGAAGACACTAATCTGATGCCAATAAAGGGATAACTCATCACTATTGTCTCTCTCTCACTATCCTATAATAGGTACAGTAAACCAACTCAAGGTAGAGAAGATATTAGTTATAGAAAGTAGACTCAAAAGGTTATCTATTAAATCTTGTAACTGGTAAGATAGCAGAGAAAGATGTAGTATTTGATACAATTCTTACAAATCTCATTGATATAGTAATAAAGTTTATTACTATAGAGATTCCTTACTATCACTATAATAATCTCTCCATATTCATTAATAATGATGTAGTTTTCTTCATTGTTAAATACTCCAGTAGGCCAATGAACTCCTTAATTAAGAATAATTAGCTCTGATTTAAATGTAGACCCTCAAGCTTTGATAGTAATACTAGTATTACTTATACTGAATAACTTGTCCTCAAACCTATTTGATCAGATACCAGATATATATAATTGAACTTAGGTAACTTTGAATTCTTCTCTACAGTAAAACTGAGTCTTGATCTGAGTAGTAGACTGAGTTAAGTATGCAGACAGATTATATATAAGTATTATATAGATATTTTTAAGAGAGAATATATAAAAATAAAGTTAAATAAAATATAAAGAGTGAGTATTTAGAAAAAAGAGTATGAGAATGAGTTGCTTGCTGATGAATTATATATAGATAAGTTGTAAAAGATTGCTCATAAAGGCTTGCTTCTGATCCTTTTGAGATCTCCACCATATAATGTATTGACTCAATAGCTCAGCCACCAAAGATATGCCTTACAATATTCTCCAGCCTTTCTTCATCTTGATCAGATATTATAAATAAAGTTAGCAGATCTTACTATAGAGCTATAGACTCTGAGAAAAAGAGAAACAGCACAAAATGAACTTGGTTATACTGTGGGAATTTAAATATAGTGGCAAAAGGATAATCTATATCTACTATTGGCTGTTCTAAAAAGGCTGCTATATATATAGCTATAAGGTCTATAAATTCTGAGGTCTGAAGAGTTGCTGTGAGTTGTTGCTGAAATTCTCTCTCATCTTTATTGCCATTGCTATTGTCATTACCATTGCCACTTTGACTCTCAATGAGCAGCTTATGTACTATCCATATGAGAAATAATTTAACATTGTCAGCAGAGAGTACATTCTTACCTCAAATATTTCTTCTTTTGATGATCATTAGGTAAAAAAATGAGTAGATCAACTTACAATTAAGAGCTACTATTTATTTATAATATAGCAAGAGAAATAAAAAGAAGTACATATCAGAGTATCAGAGAAAATAAAGAAAGGGAGAACAAAGAAAGAGAGAATAAAGAGAGGATGATATCACTAAAGATAAAGAAAGAGTAATATTACTAAAGATTTTAAGTAATCCAGATCAATTTGGATCAGATCATAAGACTAATCTAAGTTGATTCAAATCTATTACATAATAAATTTAAATTGAATCTCATCTAGATAAATTATATCTATTTGGAGTACTATGTATAGTATATAGGAGTTGGTAGAAATAATATCATGTATATATCAAATAAAAGTATCAGTTATGTATATTATAAATACATCTTCTTTTTTTAATTTTTTATCTACAATAATTATAAATAATATTATCTCTGATCTTAGTACAATATTGCCAGATTTTGGAGTGAGAATTATATGAAAAGTGTGGAACTATTAAGGATGTTTGACTTGAAGCATTATTAGTACTATGAACTATTGAAGACTGATCTATTAATATGTATATATATTTGTATGTTTATATATATGTTTTTGTATACATATGTATATTTATATATATATATATTTATGTGCAAGTGTATTTGTATGGATACATTCAGTATATAAGTCATATAGAGGATTCAGATTGGAGAATTTGAATTAATAGATTTGGATTAGATAATTTGAATAAGATGATTTAGATTAAATGATTCAGATCAAGTAATTCAGATTGAGTAATTCAGATTGAATGATTTGGATTGAATAATTCAGATTGAGTAATTCAGATTGAATAGTTTGGATTAAGTAATTCAGATTGAGTAATTTGGATTGAGTAATTTTAATGGAATAATTCAGATAGAGTGATTCAGATAGAGTAGTTTAGATAGAGTAATTCAGATAGAGTAATTTAGATTAATCTGAGTTAATTCAGATTGTTTCAGATTTAAGATTTGGATCAAACTGTCATATAATGAATCAAATTCAGATTTAATTTGAATTGACTCATTTGGAGTACTACTTGTAGATATCTGGCTATCTAGTATTACTGAGCATAAGTAATCTTCTATAGTAGATCCAGGACTACTGATAATGAGTGGATGGTTATGGCTATCTCTAGGTAGACTCTCTTTATAAAGGTTATCTCAGCTACTTAATCTCAGATAGCATTAGTACAATCTGTAAAGATTATCTAATATTGGATTCTGGTATAGAATATATTTAGATTCTTACTCATTTCTTGACAAATTATATTGAGCTGATCCTTCAAGGCTTGTTTAATCTTATTTATATAGTAGGTGGCTTAGAGCCAGATCTTCTGTACTATCAGTATAATATTATTATTATTTTCTATATAGGTTGTAGCTATGAATACTACTCTTATAGAACCTTAGAGACTGAAGAGCATGAGGGCTACTTACTTTCTTACTATCAGAGTCCTCATAACAATATACTACTCAATAAAGGTAATAATTGATTTATCTAAAGTATATCTATAGAATACTGATAATCTTATATCTATCTTATCTAAATATCCTGGTTTGGTTTATATATTTATTCAGAGAGTAGTAATTATTTATTATTTAGCTTAAAAGTGAGAAATTTATCTTAAATCACCAGCTATAGGTACTAAGTTGTAACATAGCAAATATATAACTATATAAATATGTCAGATTTCTGTATCTTGAAAACTTGATCTTCTTTAACTCTATAGAGTTCTTGAGATATAGGAATAGATAAGTTCAAAGTATATCTATCTGCAGACTTACTAGTTCTCTTGCTTTTTCTTTGCTTTGAACTATTTTGATCTGAGGTTTATTTATTCTAGATACTGGGGATATTTATAAAAGTTTGCTAGCTATAAGATAGCTAAGTTATAACTATATTTTCTATAAGTTACTTTTTACAAGTATTGAATCTTTTTAACATCTACTAAGATTTTGACAATTGTAAAGATTTCAACATCTGTAGAATCTTTAACAATTATTAAAGTTTCTATATTTGTAAAATATGAGTGCTATTTATAGGCTAAGCTATATTTGGAAATTGGATTTAGGTATTATAATCAAATATCTATTCTTCTAATTCATATTCCTAATTTAGATCAACTATTACAATATTAAGTATCTTAACTAGTTATAAAAACTTATAAAATATTTTAGAATCTTTTAGTTACTTTTAGCTTAAACTTTATTTTAGTATTAATTTAGTATTTTTTTTTTTAATTATTAAATTTTTTTTAAAATTTTATATAAATATTCTCTTTATTTACTTAAATAAATTTCAGAATTTTTTCTCAAAAATATCTTAAAAACTATTTAAATCTAAAGTATATCTTTAAGATACTTAGATCTGTTAAAACTTCTAAACCTTAGTTTTTTTTTTTTTTTAAAAAAAAAACTAAAACTATTATAATATTCTATATATTGTAACAGTGACCCCAGAATAATGACATTAGTATAGAAGACAGCCTTTCCTTACAAGCCACCAGATCAGAGCACAAGAAGATCATATAGCATACAAGATGAGTAATGATGACTAACTGTGAGTCATTGTGACCACAGTATAGTATCTGGAGGAATATAAAAGAAGAATTAAGAAACCACAGTAGCAGTAACCAACAAGACCCACCAATCCAAAAATAGCTCAAAGACTTACCACAAATAAAATGCCTGCTGCCTGCCAAACCTCAAGGTCAAGAAATCACCAAGGTACCTCAGTCGAAGAAAGGATGTTCTAAGATATCAGATGTAAGCACATAACCTCCAAGCTACCAAAATTACATGGTATTCTCAGAACTAATTTGGAAACCACATGCGAGACTACAAAACAAGAGATCATCTGGTTATACAAAATACATCAGCAAGCATGAGAACCCACTGCCAAGATACAAGAATACTAGAAGAAGTACTACAACCATAAGACTAACTATGAACTGCTATAACTAGTTTGGTGTACTGTACTATTATAAAAGAAAACCGAAAGTACTAAACTCAAATTGAGATAAGAAGAACTCTATCTCATCTACCAAAAGGTTCATGAACTGCACTTATCAACTCAAGACCAAGATACACTGTAACTATATAAGATCTCATTACTTAGCAGAAGCAAAATACATTTGAACAACTCTGTTCACTCTATCTGTATCACCTCTATTGAAGAGTGACAGATGCTTCATCTGAACTCAAGAAAGCTGACATTGTTGAAACCAATCTCAAGCCATCCACATGACAGATATTACTACTAGAAATTGTCTTGGATTATAGAAAATATCATTTCCAAGAGGTTCGAACCCCCAGCCATAACATTGGAAGCCCTCACCCTAGACGAGAATGGCCAGTCCTCACAAATATGCCAGCAGATAAAAAAAAAAGAGAACCAAGACCTGTTATCCTTGTACAACCACCGCCACCAAGGACAGCCTTAATCTTGCAAGAGATAGAAGTGACAATACCTTGAAACTAATGATATCAGAAGTCAGAAAACTGCTCAGACTTTGCCAGTGATAATGTCATCAATAGTGATGTCATTGAAGACTATCCAGACAGTGCCTAAACCTATAAATAGCTTAGCAGTCATAGTATAGTTAGATTAGCCTTGTATGACATGACTGTGAACTGACTCAGTAGTCAGACAATCTCTTGATATGTCAGATCACCTTTGTACTACATGACTGCATTCCAACTCAGTAAAGCACTTAGTGCTACATCCATATCTAGCATAGTCCAGATAGCCCCTCACTAGTATAAATACCCTCTCCCCCAGACCTCAGAATCTCAGACTCGAACACACAAGAACATTCCTAAATACTTTCTTACAATATTCCTTTATATAACTACTCTTAGTGTAGCAATATCATAAATAGCAAATAAACCTATTTAATAACCCACAAACCACTCTTAAGTAAATCTGCTCCCTGTTAGGTCCCACTCCTAACCCCATCACGAAATTTCCTAATTGGGTATTATCTGCAGTGATATGCCAATTCAACTAAGCTGGTCTTAGTTTCTTGAACTTTCTGAAATACAGAAAATCCTGAACACCCAGAACTAGTCCAAAAAAGGACTTTGGTTGAGACATCAACCCGATCTTGAAATCAATAAGCATAGAGGATATACTTCATATGAAATTGATCTTGACCATAAGAAAACGGTCTTCCAGAATATCCAGAACCTCTAGAAAACTCTTCCAGAACTATGTAATGGTTACTCTAAAAAGCAACCCTCTTACAACTTGGTAGCAGTAGTTTACAATCCAATTCTGCTTTAAGATGCTTCCTCACCCCACTACAAAACCTTCTGTGAATTCCTACAAGTTGGCATAAAGCCTAACCTCTGAACTGGAATTTATCCTGAACCATCTGACAATCTGGAGAGAATTGAACCTGACATACAAGGACAATTTGACCTCCACACCTGCAACAAGTGGGACAAACTTCATTCAAAGAAAGAAGTACTCTGATTAAATCAGCAAATAGGTGAAACCCTATTCACCAAACTCCTTGCACTACACCCAGCAAGTCAAGATGAAGAAGGTCTTATAGAAGCCTTCTTTACTCTTCTCAACAAGAGTTTTGTCAGCTCCATAAACCCGAGCGATCTAGGACAACCAGCAGCAGTCTTTCTAGCCTTAGTTCCTTATGAAGCCCAAGCCTCTGTAGCCAAGTGGCTCAACTCTACCAACTTTCACCATACCAGGACCAAGACTGTGTTATACTACTGATTCCAGAACAGCAAGGCCTGCTATATTTTTAAGGAAGAAGTAAGAGAAACCCTTCATCAACTACCTGATCCCAAACCTGAAGCAGGCCCTGCTACAGCCCTACCTGAATCCGAAACCAATACCGAACCAGAACTTGACTTTGAATTAAGTCCATCTGAAATCAGATATACAACTGATTCTGTCTACTTTGACGCCGAGCAAACCCAATTACATGGGGACCAAACTGAAGAAGAGGAGGAGTATCTCAGTAAATTCAATCCTGGATATACCACCGAAGGAGACATATCTCCATCAGGACAGAATACACCTACACAGCAACAGATAGCTACCTATCAAGCCCTTACTCCAGATCCACAACTATTACTCTAGCAACTTACACAGACCCAAAGAACCCCATCACACTCTACACTAGTACCTCAAGTAGTACCAGCAACACCACTACCAGCAGTCCAACCACCTCCAGTAAACAATATAGCAAACCAACAGATTCTAGACCTCACAGCCCAGATAGCTATAATGGCAGCAACCATTACTGCCTTAGCCAAACAGATCTGACCTACAAAAAATCTGAGTCTACCTACCTTCAATGGTACTGCACAAGAAGTCCAAAGCTTCATTAGTGTAGTTGACACCAACTTTGAAGCCAATCAATGGACCAATGAACAAGTCACTGACTGTGTTCTGATAAATAATTAAGACCACACTCTGGCGGCGAGCCTTTTACCGGTAACATTCAGGTGACACAAGATTTGGACAACACTTTCTGCGAAGTTTTTGGTGAAAAGCTACTATCAACATGGCGAGCAACGAGCATTCTGGTGGGCATGGCGGCCAGGGGGGCAGCAGTGCCTTCGGCTGGCAGCAGGTCGGGAGGAGAAGAGGAGATGGTCTGGGGATGCCAGGGCCGTCGGTGGTT
>RBNI01000746.1:0-27297 GCA_003990745.1 Jimgerdemannia flammicorona | reverse complement strand
TACTCTATTAACTCAGAGAAGAATTTTAAATAATTAATTAATTATATAACTAATTATTCAAATATTAACTTTAATGAGATATAAATAAATTAAATAGTACTTAAAATAATATTGAGTTAGAGTTAATATAAAATATAAAGATATAAGTTTATAGAGATAACTAAGTAATATATTGAACTATATACTATATAATAACTCTCACTTCTACTCCTCTCTTATCCTTTGGATAATTAGGGAAGTAGACTATTACTTAGAGACTTAGTACACAATGTGTACCAAGAAGCCTTCAGTTTGAGGAAGCACTCACTTATAAGTAGTTATAGTAGCAGTGCCTTCTGTTTCAAAGATCTTCTCTGGTATGCCCTATCTTTCAAGGGTCTTGTTCTTTGCTGTGCACAGACTGAATTTGCCTTGGAATTTAGGTTCAATGGGTTTACTTAAGTCTTTGTGATTTGTATACCGGTCTCAGTTCTGGCAGAAGTTAGCTAGGCTTCTGGAGTTTAGTCAGAAACACTAGAGTCACTTAGATATCATTACTAAGACTCAGGGGAATGTGTGTGTGTAGGGGGAACTTGATTCTTGTATCAAGGACTGAACTAAAACTGCTTTATTTCAGATGGAAACTGGGGGGTATTTATATAAGTTGGTCTGTGATTTCTGACTAAGTATATATGAGTGACTAATTTAGTAACTATAATGAGATTTGTTATTATGACCTTTGTTAGATAGTTTTGGCAAAAACAACTTTGTGATCAGGATCTCAATTACTAGGTAATGATCAGCTGCTGTAGCAACTGTTACTACAGTACTGATTGTCAGGGATAAGCTGGATATTGTTTTTTATGTTGTTTGCATTATTCATTTGTTTGTCACTCACTATTCATATGTTACACTCAATCATATGATGATGTCATAACCACTGAGTCATATGATCACTCGTCTCATCACATCCCATCTATTTGCTTGCTTGTTCATTCTATTACATCCTTCTCTCCTTAGAAATCAATATTATTATTGATTCAGAAATTGAGAACCAGGGGAGAGAAAGGTGGAGAATCCTCCTCAGGGTTGTTGCCATCTTCTTCAGTAGTAGGGAGAGTGGTTGCTAATGGCTCACTATCCAAGATAGAGAAGTCAATGAGGTCTACAAATGGTTCTTGCATTGGAATGGGTGCTGGTGTAGGGGTTCTCCATCTGATGTGGTTGGGGCCATCCAAGTAGAGTTCTTGATCCTCATGCCTGGGAATATCCATTCGGATAGGCAGTCCTTCAAAGAGGTCAGAGAGATCTTAGAGCCATTGATCTGAGTTGTCATTCAGGAGGGAGCTCTAGTGAGGCGTGATGTTAGTAGACTTGAGGGCAATCCAGGAGCTGGCTTCTTGGGTGACCTTGACTTCTAGGGCATCAACCTTGGGGAAAGAGAGGTTCTGGAAGTCCTTCAGTTGAATGTAGTTGAGATTGGGGATCGCAAAGAGTATATGGCATATGATTTGATGGACCTTCTTGGCAAGTCTTTGCTTGTGCCTGTCTAGGTGAGTCCAGTCAGAGACCTGGTCTGTGGGTAGGCTATTTGTATGTTGGAGAAGCTGGTGACCAATTTCATATTCATGCCAGATTTCTAGGCAGCTGGTAGCAAGATAGGCCCTTTTGATAAGTTCATGGCAGTCAAGGACATACTGTCCTAGATCTGGGCTGGAGAGGTTAAGGGCCTCTGAGCAGTGGTTCCTTTCTTAGATAGCAATCTAGATATGTCCAAAGAGGTAATCAACCAGCAAGCAGTTTGGTGGTAAATAGCAGGCATTCTTGTCTTATCTTTTCTTTGTGAGGAGAGGGGGATAAAAGTTGTGGGGTATCCTTGCCTTGAGTATTTATACTTATTCACCTATCTGGTGTAACTTCCTTTGGTTATGCTTTCCAGCAAAATGTGTGACCTGTTGCTATAAGCAGGGCATGTGCTGGTTATATGAGAAAATCCTGATTTCAAAGATATCATCACTCTTCATTGTGGTTACACAGGGTTAACAGGTCTTGGTTTATTTTTTTTTTGTCTGTTTGGTGCATTTGTGAGAACTGGCCATCCTTATCTAGAGTGAGGGCTCTCATTGTCATGACTGAGAGTTCAAACCTCTCAAAAATAGACTTTCTTATAATCTGAGATAATTCTTAGTAATAATATCTGTTACGTGGATGGACTTAGACTGGTTTCGACACCATCAGCTTTCCTAAGTTCCATATGAAGCATCTGTCATCATCCAGCAGAGATGACATAGATGGCATAAAATGGAGTTATTCAAATATGTTTTGCTGTACTATACTGGATTGTCTTTTGCTTGGGTATCTTCTTGTTGGTTATCTATAGTATTCCTTTTCACTGCAATGTTTAGTATAATATGTCTTGGGTAAAATATGTAGTGTCCTTCTGCTCACTATGTGCTCTGACTCTTAGAGTTGCAGTTCCTTCCTTTTCTGGGGAGTGAGTGTTTCCATATAGTCCTGGAGGGCTTCATATGCATTCTTCAGAGCTTCTTCTTTTTCCCAGGTGGCATCATGGGTGGGGTAACCCTTCCACTTGATCAGGAAAAACTGCTTGACTGTTTTGGGGTATTTGTGGACCTTGTGGTCAAGTACTTCCTTAATTTCGAATTCCTCATGATAATTGATCCTAATTAGAGGTAGTGGTGGAACTGTATACTCAGGGAATGGGTTCTCATGGTAGTCCACCAATTAGCTGATATGAAATACTGGGTGTACTCAGATATTATGAGGAAGTTGCAACTTATAGATGACTTCACTGACTTTTTCCACAATCTTGAATGGTTCAATTCTTCTAGCATGAGATTTCTTGGCTGATTGTTGTGCAAGGGTATCTGGGTGGAGGTGGTCTGTTCTAAGCATGACCATGTCACCAATGTTATAGGAGACTTCTCTTCACTTCAAGTTCGCATACTTGGTCTAGTAGTCTTATACTTCTATGAAGGCATCTCTTGTCATTTGTATAAGATCAGAAATGGTCTTGGCCAGATCTTGGACTACTGGGACTGTTGATTTCACAGTAGTACTCAGAGTCCTTGGGTATTGACCATGGTTCAGAAAGAATGGAGTCTTATTTGCAGAGATTTGCTGACTGTTGTTGTAGGCAAACTTGGTATGGGCTAGATACTTATCCCAATCATTCTGCTTGTAACAGCAGAAGATGCTAAGTATCTGTTTGAAAGTCTTATTGGTTCACTTGGTTTGACCATCAGTCTGAGGGTGGTAGGTAGTAGAGAACTTCAGCTTGGTTCTATGGAGAGAGAAGAATGCCTTTCAGAAGTTGCTTGTGAACTTGGTATCTTGGTCAGATATAATAGTACTAGGCATGCCATATAGCCTAAATACTTGATTGAGGAAAATCTTGACAATCTCTGGTACTATAGTGGTGGTCTTGGTGGATGCAAAATGGGCTTGTTTACTTAGGCAGTCCATGAATACCATGATGGCATCCCATCCTGCCTTAGTCTTGGGGAGTTGGACAATAAAGTCCATTATAATCTGATCTCAGTTGTGACTCAGGATAGACAAGGGTTGCAGGAGTCCTACTAGTAGCTTATTATTACTTTTGAACCTTTGGCACATCTTGTATGAGACCACAAAGTTTTTGATATCCTTGGTTATCTTTGGCCAGTAGAACTCTCTTGAGAGGAGATTGTAGGTCTTTTCGAAACCAAAGTGTCCTACTGCTAGGATATCATGGAGTTCCTGCATGATCTTGAGTTGCAGAGTATCATTGTTGAGTACAACCACTCTATCATGGTCTCTGTAGATAAGTCCATCACAGTAAGTAAATCTCTTGGATATTTGCCTCATGAGTTCTGGGACCTCGGCCTCAGGGTCTTGGTAGAATTGAAGGAATTTCATCAGGAGACTATCTTGCTGGTAGCCATCCTTGATTATTTGGGTAAGATCTCCAATTACTTCGACCCTGAAGATAAGTTCATCTTCTATGTACCTGGAGAAATCATCAGCCATACAGTTGGTTTTGCCTGGGATATACTTGATTTCTATATCAAAGTTGACAATGATTTCCATCTAGTGGGCTTATCTGTGGGTCAGTATGGGCTATGTGTAAATATACTACAGTGCATGGTGATCAGTATAGGCCACAAATAGTTGTCCTAGGAGAAAATGGTGTTATTTCTGGAGTACAGTAACAATGGCCAGGAGTTCCTTCTTATGAGTAGTATACTAGGTCTCAGCTGGCTTGAGCTTTTGGAAAAGGTAGGCCACTGGGTGATCTTCTTGGCTGAGTACTACCCTAATAGCAATGTCAGAGGCATCTGTGGTCAGGATGAATGGTCTGGTAGGGTCAGGTGCAATTAGCACTGAGGCCTCAGTAAGGAGTCTCTTGAGATGGTTCATAGCCAGGGTACATTCAGGGGTCCATTCAGTTTTGATGTTCACTCTCTTACAGGCCAGGCTGGTCAGTGGGGCTACAATAGCAGAGTATTCTTAGATAAACCTTCAGTAATAACCAGCAATACCCAGGAAGTGCTGGAGTAGCTTGAGGGTAGTGGGGATGTGAATATCCTTGAGGACTGATACCTTTTGGGGGTCCACATTGATACCTTCAGTAGAGATGATGTGTCCTAGGTACTTAATCTGGTCTTGGTAGAACTTGTACTTACTTATCTTGGCATAGAGCTGGTGTTCTTGCAGAAGGGTCAGTACTTGTCGGAGGTGGGTATAGTATAGCTCTACTGTTTTGCTGTAGATTAGTATATCATTAATATATACAAGGATACAGATGTTGAGGAGTGGTCCAAAGATATCATTCATCAGATACTGGAATGTTGCTGGTGCATTAGTCAGTCCAAAAGGCATAACTTGGAACTGGTAGTGTCTAAACTATATTCAAAAAGCTGTCTTCTCAATATCCTTCTCATCAATGAGGATCTGGCGGTAGCCATTTCGCAAGTCTAGTAAGGAAAAGGTCTTGGCCTTGAAGATTTGGTGTAGCAACTCATCAATCCTAGGCAAGGCATACTGGTTCTTAATGGTGATCTTGTTGAGGGCTCTGTAGTCAATACACGTTCGCAGAGAGCCATCCTTCTTCTTGACAAATAGAATAGGGGCTCCAAATGGAGAGTGACTGAGTTCAATGTATCCTTGGGCCAGTAGTTTGGTCAGCTCATCTTTGAGGGTCTTGAGCTCAGGTTGGGCCAGTTGATAAATACTCTTGTATAGGGGTTCAGATCCTGTGATGAGATCAATTCCATGTTGGATTTTGCACTTGGGTGGAAGTCCTTAGGGGTCTTGGAATACATCTTAGAATTCTTCAAACAGTTCTTGAGCTTCTGTTGGAATTGGGCTACTTGTAGCTTCAGTGACTTCTTGTACTGTGCAGATGAAGTAGGTGTTTCCCTTTTTTCAAGAGAGTCTCTTCATTTGAATGGCAGAGATGATTTCAATTTCTTGGTGGTTGGTACCTTCCTGGGGTATCAGGGTGATCTTTCTGCCTTCATGGGTCAGGTTAACCTCATTGGTTCTCCAGTTGATGTCTGGGTTATGCTGGGTCAACCAGGCTTTTCTTAGGATAATGTCTTGTCCTGAGAGGTCTATAATACTAAAATCCAACTTCTCTTGATATTTGCCAATCTTGAGCAAGAGATCTTCACAGATCTTGGTCAATGGTGCAGTTTTACCATCGCCAAAGGTAATACTTCTTTTCTCAGTGGCTGGTCTGCTTTGGGCTCCAATCTTCTTGGCAGTCCTGGTGCTGATATAGTTTCCAGTAGCACCACTATCAAGTAAGACATTGACATTCTGTCTGTAGACTTGGCCTATGAACTTGATGCAACTGTCCTCCTTCTTGATAGTGTTGAGTTCTTCATCCTCATTATTGTCCCAATTGCTGTCAGTCTCCTTGAAGTCAGTTTCTCCCCATTCTTCATGAGGAGGATTGTCTTGTTTGAGTTCCTCAGTCTGTTGGGCTTAGTGCTTCTCAGATTGAATTTTGAAAACTTTGGAGAGGCATGCATGCAATTCACCAACATGTTCCATGTAGTACATTCGAATAGAATGAGGGCATTGTCCATATGGTGCATAACCATCTGCAATTCTCTTATACCAGTTTTCATCATCTTCCTTCATGGTAGTGACCTTTTGACTAAGAGGTTTGTTGGTTGATCCAAACCCTTTCTTGCTATGGTCTGTCTGGGAGAGCTTGGGGACTTCTTCAATAGTGAGATCTTGACAGATTTCTTCAATGATTGCTTGGGCAATCCTTTGGTCTGCTTTGACTTTGAATGAGGTGTCTCCAAAATTTTACAAGATAATACAGATTTCACCAGTAAATCCTTGATCAACTACTCCTCTTCTCAGCCCAATGTTGAACTCTTTAGTTAGGCTGCTTCGCTCAGCAAGACAGATGTATGTATCTTTGAGAGCTTGTATTGCAATCCCTGTTCACACTGTAGTATTGGTACTTGGTGGAATAGTGAGGTCTTGGCTGCTGTAGAGATCATATCCAGCATCAGTTGGGTGGACCTTAGTAGAGATGGTAGTCTTATATCATATCTTCTATACTTTGATGATATTCTCAGGGTTCTTCTTTCCTGGACCTTCTCTAATGACAGTAATGTTCTGGTTACTGGGTTCACCTGTTCTGTTTCTCTTCTCAGGGCATTTGAATGAGATATATCCTGACTTCTTGCAGATGAAGCACAATCCTTTTTCATGGAGCTGCTTCTTTTCATCCTCAGTGGAAGGTCTGGGTCCTCTGGGATTTCGCTGGTTCCTTTGATCATTCCTTTGATCATATCTTTGGTTATTCCTTTGATCATTTCTCCTGGTAGGATTCCTCCTATCTTGGTTATCCTTTTTGTGTTCTTGATTTCATGGAGCTTGTATAGTAAGAATTTCATGGGCTCTTCTTTGTACTTGGGCAAAGCACCATGAGTAGTGGGGACATCCTTGGGGAAGACCTTGTTCCTTGATCTTCTGGGTGAGCCAGTCTGGTAAGGCTGCAAAAAGGTGGTTGGCTCTGATACCATTAATGGCCAAATTGTTCTCCTGATAGGTAAGTCTAATGGTTTTGAGATAGGTATCCATTCTGATGGCAAAGGTCTCTAGATCCTCCTCACCATTCTTGTAGAACTTCATCTAGGACAGTTTGTTCTATGTTTCTTATACATATGTAGGCCACATTTCGAAACTTGGTCAGTAGCAAGGCCTTGAGTCCTGGGCCTGCTTCATAGTCATCCCAACCTGGTCTATTGTTGGCTGGTACTTGTCCATTGACTTGGGGGTGGGCTTTCCAGATTACTGGGTATTGTTCCAGAGTATGCCAGAATTCGGCTGCTATTCCAGTGAAGAATGTGGCTACTGTTTCCACTTGTGCTGCTGATGTGGCAAACAACTGTTGAAGGGTATTATTCTGGTTATTGGTAAGCATTCCTATGGGTACTCAGTTATCATTCCATTGGTTTGCTCGGTAGCCTGTATCAACTGCATTGATGAAGTTTTCAATGTCACTGTTTTTTCCACTGAATGTTGGTCTTGATTGGCTTGTTCTGTTCAGTAATCTGTCTTACTATCCCTGCTAGTGCTACTAGCTGAGTAGTCAGTACTGCAATGTTGGCATCTACTATTGTATTGACTATTGGTGATGAGCCTGTGGGGGTAGATTCTCCTGAAGATTGTTCTGCTTGGTGGGGTTGTAGTGCTATATGATTTGGAGTTACTTGATTCCCAGATATCAGGTCAAAGAGTCCTGTGAGAGAGGGTAAACAAAACCTCTGTATAGGTAACTGGGTTGGTTCTGGGGTCTGTTCTTCTTGATCTGTGGTTCCTTGGTAAATTCCTAGGCCTGCTATTCCTAGTTGGCTATCATCAGACTGGTAATCTGTAAAGTCTTTATCTGACTCCCTTTCCTGATGAGATAGTGTGTCCTTGTACTGGCTAGGTCCTTCAAAGAGAATGTCAGTCTCTGGCTAGATAGATGGGCCTGCTTCTTGTTCAGCAGTAGGGGATGGTTGGCCTACTTGCTTATTCTCATACCTGGTTATGGCAGAGGCATAGTATACAACTAGCCTGTAGTAGAGGGAGGTCTTAATTGGAGTATGATGATATCTGTAATGGTTCTAGTTTCTAAATGAGGAAGCAACTAGTTCTGGTAGTTCTAAGTAGCTCGAAGAGATACTTAAGGATTCAAGTATTCTCAAAGGATTTCTGGGAGAAAATATTCTGAGACTTTATTCATGAGAATAAAGGAGATATTTATACAAGATCTGAAAGAAGGATCTGGAAGGATCTGAGAAATCAAAGGAAAATACCAAGAGGAAAGTTCTTGGTAAAGATGACAAATGATGATAAATAAAGTTCTACAAGTTTCCAGGATATTCAGTAACTAGCTAAATAAGTACTAGTTAATGCTCGGTACCAAGAAAGGATTTCTAAGTATTTAGAAAGTACTGGAAGATTATAGAATATTGAAGAAAGACAAAGAAAAGAAATAAACTATGCTAAAATATTACATCTCCCCCTCCTTAAGAATCAACATCCTCATTGAATTCTGATGCTGTATCCCTTAGAGAGCCCTGATGCATAATGTACCTGATCAGCATAGTAGGTCATCTACTATCTAAGGAGAGAACCTCACAGGTAATCAATGAGTTCCTTTTTGCTCAAACTCTTGGATGAGGTCTTGGGAGTTCTTGAGGTTGGTGACAGGTTCTCAGATAGCATCATATTCAGGGTAACTGTAAGTGCACAACCTCCAAGCCACTAAAATTGTATGGCATCCTCAGAACTAATTTGGAAACCATATGCGAGACTATAAAACAAGAGATCATCTGGTTATACAAAATATACCAGCAAGCATGAGAACCCACTGCCAAGATACAAGAATACTAGAAGAAGTACTATAACCATAAGACTGACTCTGAACCACTATAACTAGTTTGGTATACTATACTATTACAAAAGAAAACCGAAAGTACCAAACTCAAATTGAGACAAGAAGAACCCTATCTCATCTACCAAAAGGTTCATGAACTATACTTATCAACTCAAGATCAAGATACACTGTGACTATACAAGATCTCATTACTTAGCAGAAGCAAAATGCATTTGAACAACTCCATTCGCTCTATCTGTGTTACCTCTGTTGGAGAGTGACAGATGCTTCATCTGAACTCAAGAAAGCCAACATCATCAAAACTAATCTCAAGCCATCCATGTGACAGATATTACTACTAGAAATTGCCTCGGATTACAGAAAATATCATTTCTGAGAGATTCGAACTCCCAGCTGTAATATTGGGAGCCCTCACCCTAGATGAGAATGGCCAGTCCTCGCAAATACACCAGCAGACCAAAAAAAAAGAGAACCAAGATCTATTATCCTTGTACAACCACTGCCACCAAGGACAGCCTTAATCTTGCAAGAGATAAAAGTGATGACATCTTGAAAACTGATGATGTCAGAAGCCAGAAAACTGCTCAGACTTTGCCAGCAATGATGTTATCAATAGTGATGTCATCGAAGACTATCCAGATAGTGCCTAAACCTATAAATAGCTTAGCAGTCATAGTATAGTTAGATTAGCTTTGTATGATGTAACTGTGAACTGACTCAGCAGTCAGACAATCTCTTGACATGTCAGATCACCATAGTACTATATGACTGTATTCCGACTCAGCAAGGCACTTAGTGCTACATCCACATTTAGCATAGTCCAGATAGCCCCTCACTAGTATAAATACCCCCTCCCACAGACCTCAGAATCTCAGACTTGAACAGACCTGAACAATCTGAACACAACCCCTGAGCACTTCTCCACAATATTCCTTCATACAACTACTCCTAGTATAGTAATATCATGAATAGCAAATAAACCTATTTAATAACCTACAAACCACTCTTAAGTAAATCTGCTCCTCGTTAGGTCCCACTCCTAACCCTATCACGAAATTTCCTAATTGGGTATTGTCTGCAGCGATATGCCAATTCAACTAAGCTGGTCTTAGTTTCTTAAACTTTCTGAAATATGGAAAATCCTGAACACCCAGAACTAGTCCAAAAAAGGACTTTGGTTGAGACATCAACCTGATCTTGAAATCAATAAGTATAGAGGACATACTCCATATGAAATTGATCTTGACCATAAGAAGACAGTCTTCCAGAATATCCAGAACTTCCAGGAAACCCTTCCAGAACTATATAATGGTTACCCTAAAAAACAACCCTCTTACAACTTGGTAGCAGTGGTTTACAATCCAATTCTGCTTCAAGATACTTCCTCACTCTGCTACAAACCCTTCTGCAAATTCCTACAAGTTGGTATAAAGCCCAATCTCTGAACTGGAATTTATCCTGAACTATCTGACAATTTAGAGTGAATTGAACCTGACATACAAGGACAATTTGACCTCCACACCTACAACAAGTGAGACAAACTTCATTTAAAGAAAGAAGTACTCTGATTAAATCAGCAAATAGGTGAACACCTATTCACTGAACTCCTTGCACTACACTCAGCAAGTCAAGATGAAGAAGGTCTTATAGAAGCCTTCTTTACTCTTCTCAATAAGAGTTTTGTCAGCTCTACAAATCCGAGTGACCTTGGACAACCAGCAGCAGTCTTTCTAGCCTTAGTTCCTCATAAAGCCCAAGCCTCTGTAGCCAAGTGGCTCAACTCTACTGACTTTCACTGAATCAGGACCAAGACTGCATTATACTACCAATTCCAGAACAGCAAGGTCCACCATATTCTTAAGAAAGAAGCAAGAGAAACCCTTCATCAACTACCTGATCCCAAATCTGAAGCAGGCCCTGCTACAGCCCTACCTAAATCTGAAACCAATACCAAACCAAAACTTGACTTTGAATTGAGTCCATCTGAAATCAGATATATAACTGATTCTGTCTACTTTGACACTGAGCAAACCCAAGTACACGGGGATCAAACCGAAGAGGAGGAGGAGTATCTCAGTGAATTCGATCCCAGATACACTACTGAAGGAGACATACTTCTATCAGGACAGAATATATCTACACAGCAACAGACAGCTATCTATCAAGCCCTTACTCCAGACCCACAACTATTACTCTAGCAACTTATACAGACCCAAAGAACACCATCACACTCTGCACCAGTACCTCAAGTAGTACCAGTAACACTACTACTAGCAGTCCAACTGCCTCCAGTAAACAATATGACAAACCAACAGATTCTAGACCTTACAGCCCAGGTAGCCATAATGGCAGTAACCATTACTGCCTTAGCCGAACAGACCCAACCTACAAAAAATCTGAGTCTACCTACCTTCAATGGTACTGCACAAGAAGTCCAAAGCTTCATTAGTATAGTTGATACCAACTTCAAAGCCAATCAATGGACCAATAAATGAGTTGCTGACCATGTTCTGACAAACAATCAAGACCACACTCTGGAACAACTCTTTACTACCACTATAGCCTATGTTCGCCGAGTTGTTATATTCTTCTGAGGACCTGCTGAAGAATGGTGGTGAACTCTTCCCGAAAAACCCCTCACATAGGACACCTGATCTGCAGTAGTTGCTCAGAATGCAGCAAATAATGCCCCAGGATATGGAGCCCATCCTGCAGTCCCTGGACTTAAACAACTTATGATTGCTCAATATCACAGTGAAACCATGATTGCCGAATCCTGAGTAAACTCCACAACCTCAAATTTGATGTATATGGTAAGGAGGAATTCGAAACCTTCTGTACAAAACTCGAGTCACTCCTGAACACTGTTGGCCTAGGATATATTGCCAATGATGAAGCACGAAATGGTACAAGAGCAGATCATTTATTCGATGCCCTGCCTGAATGGCTTACTAGAAAAATCCAAGAACAAGGATGTCCAGTTGGTTGTAACCACCAACAATGGTGCCTGGCAAGAATCAAGGCTATAGTCAAGTGGATCCTAACAGCTGGCCCCATTCTGCCCCGAAGACAATTCAACAACAAGAAAAAGACTTGGACTAAGAAAGAAGAACTCAAGCATAAAGCATCCTGAGCTCCCTCAACATCCACTTCGTGGACACTCAGAAATCATGAACCCACCCAGCTGAGTACCTTCAAGAAACTTACTGAAGGTAAAAGGAATGAACTTAGAAGAAGCGGAGCATGCTTCTATTGCTGAAAGACAGGATACATGGCCAGTGCCTGCCCTAACCAAAAACCCCAAACAACAACATGAGCAACTGTTACCACTCTGCACCACCTCAACAATCTGACCACCAAAACACTAGACTTTGTCAAGTTAAGACAAACTGCTAAGGCCCCAATCAAAGGAAGTTAAAAAGCAGCTGAATATGACCTATATGCAGCCGAAGAAGCTACAGTCTCTAACCGAGAAGTCAAGCAAGTCTACACAGGAATCAGTATCCAAATTCCTGAAGGACATATTGGAAGAATATGCTGTTGCAGTAGCCTAGCATTGAAAGCTCAGTAGAAGGAGGAGTCATTGACAAAGATTACACAGGCAAAATTATTATCCTCATCTGAAACCACAGTTGGACACCCTTTAAGATCCCTATAGGCTTCTATATCACCTAGATCCTATTCCAAAAAATCAAGTCAAACCTGACAGTCAAGGAAGTCCCTGAACTACTACCCACCATCTGAGGATCCAAAGGATTTAGTTCATCAAACAAGGCCCCAGCCCAATCTACTGAGAATAAAGAAGAACAATTCTATAAGAAAATCAAAGATGGATATGTACCAAGTGGCTGATGTCCCCATAGCATTGGAATGTACTCTTCCTGAATAATTGATGATTACTTCTCTTGTGTCAATGAACTGGCTCAAAGAAGAATGAATAGAAGGAAAGCTCCTACAACTGAAATCACCACCATTGGATCAGACAAACTGCTTATACTTAAAGCTTTTGTCAATCGAGCACCTGTCAAGATCATGATAGACAGTGGTGCCTCAGGCAACTTCATTAATAAAGAAACAGCCAATAGACTCAAGGTCTTCACCTCTCTGGTACAACAAACTCAAGCAGTTGCTACAGCTGATGGAACCTCACATATCATTAGCAAGGAAGTCCACAATCTACCCTTCCGAATCAGTGACTATCAAGTACATGTTACCCTCCAGATCGTACCACTCTCTGATAATGAAATCATCCTTGAAACTCTATGGTTAAAACAAGAGAACCCTATGATCGATTGGGTAAACCATTCTCTGACCATCAAGAAAGGATGCCACAACTTCAAACTGCAAGGCAAAAAGGACCTACTCAACTCTAGTGACTCTGGACCAAAGATCACCCATATTAACAAGCTACAACTCAAGAAATTGACCAAGAAATGCCCTCTCTTTGCTATCTCCATCTGTCTATCTAAAGGAAAACTCGAGAACTCTGAAGAAGACTTTTCCAAAGTTGACAGCCATGTTAGACCACTACTCCAGAAAGTCCGAGACACATTTCTAAACTGAACCACAGAACCACCTATACCTGTTATTATTAATGACCAAGAAGAATACAAAGTTGAACAAATTCTCAACAAACACAGCTACAAGAACCATCCAAATGGTACAACAACACCAGAACAAATTAGAAGACCCCGACGAGAACATCGAAAGCTAAGAAGGGAAGAGTTGTAAGTGCACAACCTCTAAGCCACCAAAATCGCATGGCATCCTTAGAACTAATTTGGAAACCACATGCGAGACTATAAAACAAGAGATCATCTGGTTATACAAAATACACCAGCAAGCATGAGAACCCACTGCCAAGATACAAGAATACTAGAAGAAGTACTATAACTATAAGACTGACTCTGAACTACTATAACTAGTTTGGTGTACTATACTATTATAAAAGAAAACTGAAAGTACCAAACTCAAATTGAGACAAGAAGAACCCTATCTCATCTACCAAAAGGTTCATGAACTGCACTTATCAACTCAAGACCAAGATACACTGTGACTATACAAGATCTTATTACTTAGCAGAAGCAAAACGCATTTGAACAACTCTATTTGCTCTATCTGTGTTACCTCCATTGGAGAGTGATGGATGCTTCATCTAAACTCAAGAAAGCCAACATTGTCGAAACCAATCTCAAGCCATCCACATGACAGATATTACTACTAGAAATTGCCTCAGATTACAGAAAATATCATTTCTGAGAGATTTGAACCCCCAGCCATGACATTGGGAGCCCTTGCCCTAGATGAGAATGGCCAGTCCTCACAAATGCACCAGTAGACCAAAAAAAAAGAGAACCAAGATCTGTTATCCTTATACAACCACCGCCACTAAGGACAGCCTTAATCTTACAAGAGATAAAAGTGACGACATCTTGAAAACTGATGATATATATCAGAAGCCAGAAAACTGCTCAGACTTTGCCAGTGACGATGTCATCAATAGTGATGTCATTGAAGACTATCCAGACTGTGCCTAAATCTATAAATAGCTTAGCAGTCATAGTATAGTTAGATTAGCTTTGTATGACATGACTATGAACTAACTCAGCAGTCAGATGATCTCTTGACATATCAGATCACTATTGTACTATGTGACTACTAGTGCTCTGAATGAGTCAATCCAGATGGGATTCAGAGGATTCAAATCCCATCTGGATCAACTCGGATTGGATTCAAATCCCATCCGAATCAACTCGGATTGGATTCGAATCCCATCCAGATGGATTTGAATCAACCGTTGTTTTGATTTCCAAATTAGACAATTAAATGTTTATATCAATAACTCGATGAATAATCATCCAAATTTGATGATCTTGATGTCATTTGAAAGCCCTTAAAAAGACCTTTCTAATGATATCAAGAACATTAAAATCAGATTACGCGTTGCCGAGATATTAAAGAAAACATTCTATTTGATGAAATTTCCAAAATCGGCAAATCAAAGAATTTCCAAAATCGGCAATTCAGACGGTTTCCTTCATAACTCAGCAATGCATGATCGGATTTAAATGTTATTGATATCATTAGATAAGTCTTATTAAGGGCTTTCAAATGATACTGAGATCATCAAATTTGGATGATTATTCATCAAGTTATTGATGTAAACATTTAATTGTCCAATTTGGAAATCAAAACAATGGTTGATTCGAATCCATCTGGATGGGATTCGAATCCAATCCGAGTTGATCTGGATGGGATTCAAATCCCATCTGAGTTGATCTGGATGGGATTCAATCCGAATCAATCCAAATCCAATCCAGATTAAATTGACTCATTAGGAGCACTAGTGACTGCATTCCAACTCAGCAAGGCATTTAATGCTACATTCATATTTAGCATAGTCCAGATAGCCCCTCACTAGCATAAATACCCCCTCCCCCAGACCTCAGAATCTCAGACTTGAACAGACCTGAACAATCTGAACACAACCCCTGAGCACTTCCCCACAATATCTCTTTATACAACTACTTCTAGTATAGCAATATCATAAATAGCAAATAAACCTATTTAATAACTCACAAACTACTCTTAAGTAAATCTGCTCCCCATTAGGTCCCACTCCTAACTCTATTACGAAATTTCCTAATTGGGTATTGTCTGCAGTGATATGCCAATTCAACTAAGCTGATCTTAGTTTCTTGAACTTCCTGAAATATGGAAAATCCTGAACACCCAGAACTAGTCCAAAAAAGGACTTTGGTTGAGATGTCAACCTGATCTTGAAATCAATAAGTGTAGAGGACGTACTCCATACAAAATTAATCTTGACCATAAGATGGTCTTCCAGAATATCCAGAACTTCTAGAAAACTCTTTCAGAACTATGTAACAGTTACCCTAAAAAGTAACCCTCTTACAGTAACCCATCCACTTGACTAGGTATTCTGTATGATGGTATCAGACTCATTTGTCTAAGATTTTCTCGACTTTATACTTGATGTGGTCTTCAACTATGACTGGTGCTGATGGTGTCGGAATTTGGCCAGGGTATAGAAGTGACTGATTTCAGGCCTTGAGTTGTAATATATGGAATACAGAGTGTATATACATAATTGTTAGCAAGTTGAGGCAGTAAGACCAGATAGAGACCTGCTCAATGATCTCAAAGGGTCCAAGGTACTTGGGCTGGAATTTGGCTAACTGGCGGTTAACTTGAGATTGAGCCTTGATGTTGTCAGCTTTGAGTAGAACCATATTACCAATGTTGTATATGACATCTTGCCACTTCTTATCTGCATACTTAGCTTGATGTTGCTGAGCCTTTTGTAGGTTTGTAATGGCAATCTTGAGAAGGGAATCCATTTTGTCAATAAGGTTCTGGGTTGTGGGGACTTGTGTAGATTGCAGAAATGGGACTAGACTTGCAGAGGTCTCAGGGTTTTAACTGTGAAGTAGCTGAAATAGAGAAAGACCAGTTGATAATTGGTTGGCATTGTTGTAGATGAACTTGGCATAGGTCAGATAGTGGTCCCAATCATCTTGCTCATAAGACACATAGTTTCTGAGCATTTGTTTAAGTGTTCTGTTCATTCGCTCTATCTGTCCATCAGTTTGAGGATAGAAGGCAGTAGATATAGCAATTTGGGTTTCAAGGGTTTTGAAGAGTGCTTGCCAGAAGTGACTTGTGAACTTGGGATCACAGTCACTGATAATTACTTGAGGAAGTCCATAATGGCAGAAGACAGTCTTGAAGAAGATTCTTATAATTTCTGGGGCAGTAGCATTGGTTGTGGTTGACTCAGTAATTGTAATCTTGGTGAGATGATCCACAAACACAACAATAGCATCATAGCCTGTTTTGGTTCATGGAAGTTGCATAATGAAGTCTATTGTAACTTGTTCAAACTTCTTGATTAGAATTGACAAGAGTTGTAGAAGACTGGCAGGTACTTGGTTGCTTGACTTATTTCTTTGGCAAAGATTGTAGCTTTAGATATACTCCTTGATTTCCTTGAGCATATTTGGCCAGTAGTAGTCTCATTGGATATTCTTGATGGTCTTCTCAGTTCCAAGGTAACCAGCTAGTGAGAAGTCATAGTGTTCATGAAGAATCTTGTACTGTAGTTCAGGGTTGGTAGGAATATATACTTTGTCTTGATAGTACACAAGGTTGTCCTTGATAGTGTAATTTTCTTTGAATTCCTTAGTATTCCTTTGTAGAACTAGAGAGTCTTGTTCATAAGCCTTCTTGATCTGATTGAGGAATTCAGATGCCACAGTAACTTGTAAAATTGTGGTAAGGTCAGATCTCCTTGAAAGTACATCTGGTATAACTAAAGCTTTACCAGGCTTGTAAATGATATTTGAGGTGAAGGTCTGAAGTAGTTGGCTCCACTTGGCTTATTGGCGAGAAAGGGTTGGTTGAGTTTTGATGTACTGAAGGGACCTGTGATTGGTGATCACATCAAACTCAACTCCTTCTAGATAGTGCCACCAGGTCTTAAGGGCATGCATAATTGCCAGGAGTTCCTTTTCATGAGTAGCCAGCTTTTGTTCTACTGGGGACAATTTTCTTGACTCAAAGGTAATAGGTCAGTGTTCTTGACCATCATCTTGAGAAATGACTGCACCAATGGCAAAGTTAGATACATCTGTAGTGACCATAAACTTCAAGTTTGGGTCCATATTTCTAAGGACAGGTGCATGGGTCAGGTGGTTCTTGAGTTCTTGAAAAGCTTATTGACAGAAAGCATCCCAGATATAGGGGACATAGAGGTCAGAGTTGGGTTCCTTTTGCAGGAGGTTTGTCAAAGATTCTGCAATATCAGAGAAGTTCTTGACAAATTGACAGTAGTATCCAGCCAGACCAAGGAAGGATCTGAGTTTGGTGAGGTTTGCTGGTACAGGCCACTGTTCAATAGCTTGTATTTTCCTTGGGTCTACTTGAATTCCTTTGGCTGATACAATGTGTCCAAGGTATTCAACTTGATCCTTGAAAAATTCACATTTCTTGAGCTTTGCATAGAGCTTGTTCTCATGGAGAATCTTGAGGACTTATTCAATGTGCTTAAGGTGTTCTTCTTCAGTACTACTGAAGATCAGGATGTCATCAATGTATATAAGTACAAAGATATAGAGCTGGTCCTTGAAGACAGTTTGTATGAGATCTTGAAAGGTTGCTGGCACATTGGTGAGACCAAAGGCCATGACTAGAAATTCGTAGAGTCCAAAGGATGTCATGAAGGCAGTCTTGGGTATGTCTTCCAGCTTGATTCGAATTTGATGATATCCAGAGGTGAGATCAATCTCAGTGAAGTACTTTGCATTCTTGAGAGCATTAAAGATTTGATCTATGAGCGGTAGTGGGTAGTAGTTCTTAACTGTGATCTTATTGAGTGCTTGGTAGTCTATGCACATTCGCAGAGTATCATCCTTTTTCTTGACGAATAGGACTGGGGAGCCAAAGAGTGACTTGCTTGGCTGAATGGCTCCTCACTCAATGAGTTTATTGAGTTCCTTCTTGACTGCTTTAATTTTGAGCAGAGATATGCAGTATATTTTCTTCTTAGGTATAGCTGCATCAGGTACCAACTTGATTTTATAGTCATAATCTCTTGAAGGTGGTAGACCAGGTAGTTTGTCTGGGAAGACATCCTTGTACTTGTTCAGCAGTAATTTGATGCTTTCACTAATTGATAGCTTCTTGTCTTCTGTAAGTGTACAACCTCTAAGCCACAGATATCACATGTCACCCTCTTAACAAGCTACTGAAATCACACATGACCTCTGAATAAATCTGGAAATCATCTGCATGATCATGAAGCTGAGTCAAACAGAAGTCACAGTGTACAAAGCTGAGTCAATATGAAGTCACAGAACACAAGATTTACACAAACAGAATCTTACCAATCAAGAACAAATGTATATATACTGAGCCCCGAGATACGTTGAAACAGAGAACTAAAACAAATAACAACCACAACTTCCAAACACACAACCATGACCACTGAGATCTACAACCGCATCCTTGCTGACATTTGGAATGCCATTGTCAACCAAGTCACACCCCCTCTGCCCCTCATGAATATCCATAGCCTCGCACCCCTCTACTTTGTGGAAGCCCAATGGAACACTCTAAACATACTTAATGAGGCTCACTGGATTGGACAAATCTTAAGCTACTATCAGATTGGCCGCCTCCTGGAAGACATGGTCAAACACCACCATGATACAGACATTACCCAGATGTCTCAACACTAGAAACTCATTGCCTGCAAATACTGAGAACTCTTCTATAAGTATAGCACCTTTATTCCCTGCCTCCGAGTTACTACCAGCGAAATGGTTGCTACTCTGTCCTATAGCCAAATTGATGACATGATACAAGAACTCAACCACAAGTATCTCGAATATGTTTAGACTACCAACAGAACCTTTCTGTACCCCAACAACCATATCCTGCAAATGTTCCAAGTTGGATATGCCATAAAAGATATCTATGATATAATCCACTTCGATAAAGACAAAGCAGAAGACAACGATCCCTCAGATGCTGACATGACCTCAAGCCAAGGATCTCTACCAACCCTGATCACACCGCCAACCTTACCAATGAACTTACAACAGTTCATAACTACCTATGAGACTTATTGGGACAATGACCACTGACATGAATACCAACCCACATTCACTCCCGATTACTTCAACTATAATGAAGAGACCGGAGAACACAACCTATACCTTCAGACAACTCTTGAGACCAAACCAACCACCCCACCACCTGAGTACAAGCAATATGAACCACAGCCACCAGCATACTACAATCCCGTGACTCATAGTGCTGTAATCTACAGAAGGTATACAGACAGCGAATCCAATGAAAACAAAGATGATGTACCACTTCTTCACCCCCCAACACCTTATCTAGCATACAAAATAGATGATGCTATCCTATAGGATAGAGACGAAGTTCCAATATATTATTACCTCAGTCAACAAGAAGAAGTAATCTGTGAACCACTCTTCCTAGATAACTACTTCATCAGTGATGATGTCATCGATGGTGATGTCATCAAAGACTATCCAGACAGTGCCTAAATCTATAAATAGCTTAGCAGTCAGACGATCTCTTGATATGTCAGATTACCATTGTACTATGTGACTGCATTCCGACTCAGCAAAGCACTTAAGTGCTACATCCATATCTAGTATAGCCCAGATAGCCCCTCACTAGTATAAATACCCCCTCCCCCAGACCTCAGAATCTCAGACTTGAACACACAAGAATATTCCTGAACACTTCCCCACAATATCCCTTCACACAACTACTCCTAGTATAGCAATATCATAAATAGCAAATAAACCTATTTAATAATCCACAAACCACTCTTAAGTAAATCTGCTCCCTGTTAGGTCCCACTCCTAACCCCATCACAAAATTTCCTAATTGGGTATTGTCTGCAGCGATATGCCAATTCAACTAAGCTGGTCTTAGTTTCTCGAACTTTCTGAAATATGGAAAAATCCTGAACATCCAGAACTAGTCTGAAAAAGGACTTTGGTTGAGATGTCAATCTGATCTTGAAATCAATAAGCATAGAGGATGTACTCTATATGAAATTGATCTTGACCATAAGAAAATGGTCTTCCAGAATATCCAGAACTTCTAGAAAACTCTTCCAGAACTACATAATGGTTACCCTAAAAAGCAACCCTCTTACATCTTCTTTCTTTGGTTAGATCAGTACCACAAAGGCACAGGTAGCTTTCTTGAGGACCTTCTTGAACTGAATTGCCAAAAGGGTAGCAATCAGGGTTCTCGTCTGAGTCTTGTCTGGCTTGATGGTAATATTGGCTCCATTCTGAATCAAGGTAACTTCATTCTTAGTCCAATCAATCTGAGAGTTGTACCATATAAGCCAGGATTTGCCTAGGATCAGATCATGGTCTCCTAGTAGTGCTATCTTGAAATCTAAATATTCCCAGTACTTCTGGATCTTGAGGGGAAGTTTAGCAGCAATTGAGTCAATTGGTAAAGTAGTGATATCTGCGGTGACAACTCCATCATTCTTGCCAGCTAGTTTGGTATGAATCTTGAGCTTATTGATGAGGTTCTTATTGATGAAGTTCCCAACAGCTCTACTGTCTATGAGAACATCTAGTTCTTGTCCCTTAACTAGATCTTTGAAAATGAGCATTGAATTGGCTTGGTTCTCAGCTATGCTTGTAACTTTGTCAGTACTACCAAAGCCTTTCTAATCTCGCTTGGTTGAAGATAGCTTAGTGACTTCTTTGATGACTGGTAGGGTGGCTCACTCCAGAATGAGCTGTGCAATTCTGTCACCTTCATTGACAGTGTATGGTTGGTTCTTGTGGTTGACTAGCAGGACTTGCATTTCACCTCAGAAGTCAGGGTCAATGACTCTAGCACCAATATCCAATGAGTGCTTGAAGCTGAGGCCAGATCTTGGTGCAATTCTTACATAATATTCCTTGGGGATTTTGACTGAAAGGCCAGTTGGAATGAGTCTTCTTTCATGTGCAGGAATAGTGACTTGTTGTACTGCTTGAAGGTCCAAACCAATGGCTCCTTCTGACTGTGCTTGAGGGATCTGGGCCTTGGGGTTGACTCATATGAAATTGAGTATAACTTCTTGTTCAACTGATTGACCTTGAGTGTCTTTGGATAGGACCAGGATCCTCTTTGGTTCAGCAGTTTTCTTGGGACATTTAGTTACAATGTGACCAGGCTGATGATAAAAGAAACAGGCTCCAGCCTTCTTGAGATGCTCCTTTTCCTTAGGTACATATAAGCTTACCTTTCTTGCTCTTATCAATAATGTCTAGGTCCATAGGGGTAGGTCCAACAGTTCTGACTTTGGGTTCCTCCCTTCTGTGGTTGTTATTGTTGTTGAAAGGTGGTCTCTTCTGTTCAAAGTGGTAACCATAGGTAATGACATCAAACCAATCAGCAATTTTCATTGCTATATCTAGATCCTTAAGTTCTTCTAGTTCGATACAAACTTGGGTTTGACCTTTCAGGTCTCAGATGTACTTGTCGACCTTCTCATCTTCAGTGATATATAGTAATTCTAGCAGGATTAACAGGAATTGTACATTGTATGCTTACACAGACTTAAGTTGTTTGACATTTGCCAGATGGTCTTGCACAGCCTTGGTGCTGTTGACTGGTTTGAATTGGCCTTGAATAGCATCAGAGAATTCACCCCAGATCTTGATTCAGCCAGAGAATCTGGTATTCTGGACATGATTTCACCACCAGATTGTAGTATTTTCTCAGAGGAGTGTGGCAGCAAATTGGACTAGTGTTGCTTTTTCCAAATTGGTCAGTTCTTCATATTGCTCCAATTGGAAAAGCCAGACATCAGTAGATAGTCCTCCTCTTTGACCATTAAAGGTGTCGGGCTTCTGAGACTTGATAGTGACTGCTGTCAGATGTATTGATGTCGGTAGAGGTGCGGAGGTATGAGCAGAGACCTTGCTTTCCTTTCTTTCTATATATTCTTGAAGTTGAGCAATCTGAGCTAATGCGGTCTGCAAAAGACTCTCGATGGCCCCATTTGACTGAGTAGGGTTTTGCTGTTTCTCTTCTTCTTGCTGATTATACTAATTGTATGAGGTATTGCCTGGATCGTAGGTACTATATGAAGGGTTCCACCCATTGTCCTCCATAATATTGTGACTGATATCTTGAGAGGTGTCTTGATAAGGCTAGGTGTAACTTAACTGCTGCTACCAAGTGTAATGGTTCTAGTTTCTAAATGAGGAAGTGACTAGTTCTGGTGGTTCTAAGTAGCTCAAAGAGATACTTAAGAATTCAAGTATTCTCAAAGGATTTCTAAGAGAAAATATTCTGAGACTTTATTCATGAGAACAAAAGGGATATTTATACAAGATCTAAAAGAAGGATCTAGAAGGATCTGAGAAATCAAAGAAAAATACCAAGAGGAAAGTTCTCAGCAAAGATGACAAATAATGACAAATAAAGTTCTACAAGTTTCCAGAATATTTAGTAACTAGCTAAATAAGTACTAGTTAATGCTCAGCACCAAGAAAGAATTTCTAAGCATTCAGAAAGTACTGGAAGGTTATAGAATATTGAAGAAAGACAAAGAAAAGAAATAAACTATACTAAAATATTACAATATCTGTCAGAGATAATCTACTCAGCAGCTGCTTCTCTTATAATAGATGGTATGATATAATCTAAAAAATCCTGGGTGGCTACAGCAGTAGATTCTGGGGTCCTAGTGGTTCCAATGTATCCTCAGAGGAGTTTGTAGAACCTATGGTGGCTGACAATATTCCTAAGTCCTGGATAATATATCCTAAAGACCTGGTATAGATCCTTATAAGCCTGGTCAATTACAAGCTAATGGGTCCTTGGGTCTGTAGTTTCCTGGTACCACCTGGTCCTAATGGCAAGAGCTTCTCTGGCTCTGGTTTGAGGATCCACAGTTGGTTCTGGGGGTTACTCCTGTTCAAGGTTGGTCTTATTCCAACTTTAGGAGTGTGTTCTTTGGTACTGTAATGGTTCTAGTTTCTAATTGAGGAAGCGACTAGTTCTGGTAATCCTAAGTAGCTCGAAGAGATACTAAGGGTTCAAGTGTTCTCAAAGGATTTCTAGGAGAAAATATTCTGAAGCTTTATTTATGAGAACAAAGGAGATATTTATACAAGATCTGAAAGAAGGATCCGGAAGGATCTGAGAAATCAAAGGAAAATGCCAAGAGGAAAGTTCTCGGCAAAGATGACAAATGATGATAAATAAAGTTCTACAAGTTTCCAGGACATTCAGTGACTAACTAAATAAGTACTAGTTAATGATCGGCACCAAGAAGGGGATTTCTAAGTACGCGGAAAGTGCCGGAAGGTTATAGAATATTCAAGAAAGACAGAGAAAAGAAATAAACTACACTAAAATGTTACATCTTCCCCTCCTTAAGAATCAACGTCCTCATTGAATTCTCAAAGTTATACATAATAAAAAATAAGACTAAAAGAAACCTCAAATTAAATATATCGACTCATTGGCAAGGATTGACCATCCTTGTATAAGGCAAGGGCCAAAGTATCATCTTGATCAGATGAGAACTGGTTTGAACCTCGTTGGTTGTAGGATTTATAGGGTTCTCCTGTATCTCTTGTTTCTGATGCTGTATCTCTTAGAGAGCCCCAATGTGTAATGTGCCTGATCAGCACAGTAGGTCATCTACTATCCAAGGGGAGAACCTCATGGGCAGTCAATGAGTTCCTTTTTGCTCGAACTCTTGGATGAGGTCTTGAGAGTTCTTGAGATTGGCGGCAGGTTCCCAAGTAGCGTCATATTCAGGGTAACCCATCCACTTGACTAGGTATTCTATGCGACGGTATCGGACTCGCTTGTCTAAGATTTTCTCGACTTCGTACTCAATGTGGTCTTCAACTATGACTGATGCTGATGGTGTCGGAATTTGGCCAGGGTATGGGGGTGACTGGTTCCAGGCCTTGAGTTGTGACATATGGAATACAGGGTGTATACGCATGGTTGTTGGCAGGTTGAGACGGTAAGACCAGGTAGAGACTTGCTCGGTGATTTCGAAGGGTCCAAGGTACTTGGGCTGGAATTTGGCTGACTGGCGGTTGACTTGAGATTGAACCTTGATGTTGTTGGCTTTGAGTAGAACCATATCACCAATGTTGTATATGACATCTCGCCGCTTCTTGTCTGCATACTTAGCTTGATATTGCTGAGCCTTTTGCAGGTTTGTAGTAGCGATCTTGAGAAGGGAATCCATTTTGTCGATAAGGTTCTGGGCTGTGGGGACTTGAGTGTGACTGGATTGCTGGAATTGGACTAGACTTGCAGGGGTCTTGGGGTTTTGACCATGAAGTAGCTGGAATGGAGAAAGGCCAGTTGATGATTGGTTGGCATTGTTGTATGCAAACTCGGCATAGGTCAGATAGTGGTCCCAATCATCTTGCTCATAAGACACATAGTTTCTGAGCATTTGTTCAAGTGTTCTGTTCATTCACTCGGTCTGTCCATCAGTTTGAGGATGGAAGGCAGTGGACATAGCAATTTGGGTTCCAAGGGTCTTGAAGAGTGCTTGTCAGAAGTGACTTGTGAACTTGGGGTCGCGGTTGCTGATAATTACTCGGGGAAGTCCATAATGGTGGAAGACAGTCTTGAAGAAGATTCTTGCAATTTCTGGGGCAGTGGCATTAGTTGTAGTTGGCTCGGCGATTGTAATCTTGGTGAGACGGTCCACAAATACAACAATAGCATCATAGCCTGTTTTGGTTCGTGGGAGTTGCACAATGAAGTCCATTGTAACTTGTTCAAACTTCTTGGTCGGAATTGACAAGGGTTGTAGAAGACCAGCAGGTACTTGGTTGCTTGACTTGTTTCTTTGGCAGAGATTGCAGCTTTGGACATACTCCTTGATTTCCTTGAGCATGTTTGGCCAGTAGTAGTCTCGTTGGATATTCTTGATAGTCTTCTCTATTCCAAGGTGACCAGCTAGTAGGGAGTCATGATGTTCATGAAGGATCTTGTACCGTAGTTCAGGGTTGGCAGGAATATATACTTTGTCTTGATAGTACACAAGGTTGTCCTTGATGGTGTACTTTTTCTTGAATTCCTTGGTGTTCCTTTGTAGAACCAGAGGGTCTTGTTCGTAAGCCTTCTTGATCTGATTGAGGAATTTGGGTGCCACAGTGACTTGTAAGATTGCGGCAAGGTCAGGTCTTCTTGACAGTGCATCTGGTACAACTAGAGTTTTGCCGGGTTTGTAGATGATATTTGGGGTAAAGGTCTGAAGTAATTGGCTCCACTTGGCTTGTTGGCGAGAAAGGGTTGGTTGAGTGTTGATGTACTGAAGGGATCTGTGATCAGTGATCACATCGAACTCAACTCCTTCTAGGTAGTGTCGCCAGGTCTTGAGGGCATGTATGATTGCCAGGAGTTCCTTTTCATGAGTAGCTAGCTTTTGTTCCACTGGGGACAATTTTCTTGATTCAAAGGCAATAGGTCGGTGTCCTTGGCCATCATCTTGAGAAATGACTGCACCAATGGCAAAATTAGATGCATCTGTAGTAACCGTGAACTTCAAGTTTGGGTCCATATTTCTAAGGACAGATGCATGGGTCAGGCGGTTCTTGAGTTCTTGAAAAGCTTGTTGACAGAAAGCATCCCAGATATAGGGGACATAGAGGTCAGAGTTAGGTTCCTTTCACAGGAGGTTTGTCAAAGATTCCGCAATGCCAGAAAAGTTTTTGACAAATCGTCGGTAGTATCCAGCCAGCCCAAGGAAGGACCTGAGTTCAGTGAGGTTTGCTGGTACAGGCCACTGTTCAATGGCTTGTATTTTCCTTGGGTCTACCTGAATTCCTTTGGCTGATACAATGTGTTCAAGGTATTCGACTTGATCCTTGAAAAATTCACATTTCTTGAGCTTTGCGTAGAGCTTGTTCTCGTGAAGGATCTTGAGGACTTGTTCGATATGCTTGAGGTGTTCTTCTTCAGTGCTACTGAAGATCAGGATATCATCAATGTATACCAGGACAAAGATATACAGCTGATCCTTGAAGACAGTTTGCATGAGGTCTTGAAAGATTGCTGGTGCATTGGTGAGACCAAAGGCCATGACTAGGAATTTGTAGAGTCCAAAGGGTGTCATGAAGGCAGTCTTGGGTATGTCTTCTGGCTTGATTCAAATTTGGTGATACCCAGAGGTAAGATCAATCTTGGTGAAGTACTTTGCATTCTTGAGAGCATCAAAGATTTGATCTATGAGCGGTAGCAGATAATGGTTCTTGACTGTGATCTTGTTGAGTGCTCGGTAGTCTATGCACATTCGCAGAGTATCATCCTTTTTCTTGACAAATAGAACTGGGGAGCCAAAGGGTGACTTGCTTGGTTGAATGGCTCCTCGCTCAATGAGTTCATTGAGTTCCTTCTTGATTGCTTCAATTTCGAGTGGAGACATGCGGTACATTTTCTTCTTAGGTATAGCTGCATCAGGTACCAACTTGATTTCATGGTCGTGGTCTCTTGAAGGTGGTAGGCCAGGTAGTTTGTCTGGGAAGACGTCCTTGTACTTGTTCAGTAGTAACTTGACGCTTTCACTAATTGATAGCTTCTTGTCTTCTTTCTTTGGTCAGATCAGTGCCACAAAGGCACAGGTAGCTTTCTTGAGGGCCTTCTTGAACTGAATTGCTGAAAGAGTAGCAATTGGGGTTCTTGTCTGAGTCTTGTCTGGCTTGATAGTAATGTTGGCTCCATCCTGAATCAAGGTGACTTCATTCTTGGTCCAATCAATCTGAGGGTTGTGCCGTGTAAGCCAGGGTTTGCCTAGGATCAGGTCATGGTCTCCTAGTGGTGCTACCTCGAAATCTAAA
>RBNI01000745.1:0-27299 GCA_003990745.1 Jimgerdemannia flammicorona | reverse complement strand
AAAAAAAAAAAAAAAGCAGCAGAGTTTCTTACAGTCTTACAGTGCAATTGGTAGTTTATTATTAATAGTACTTAAAGAGGTTAAATTCAGATTAAAGTTCTAGCCTAATATATATATATATATATATATATATATAGTTAACTTTTGGTATTATAATAGATAATCAGTAATATGCTTGGGAAGAGACAGAAGACTCATAACGATTTTGACATTGGTCTGGTGTTTTGACATTTTATATGATCATGTGATCACTCCGCTGATCACATGTTTTCGAAGATTGGAAATTAGCTGCAGTCACGAAATTTAGTCATGTGGTGTAGTTTATAGATTGGTGGAACTGTAGCACTAGTGATCTTGAGGACTGTGGCAGTACTTCATTAATTAGCTATGATACTTCTTGAGTCAATTTCAGTTGATAGTAGTGGGAATGATTGTATTTGAGAGTTTTTGTAGCCAAAAGGTAGTTCCTTTAATATCTTGTAAGGTCCTTCCTACTTAGGCTTCAGTTTTTGTGACCATAAAGCTTCTACCATATTCTGATATATCAGGACTTTATCTCCTATCTTGATAATCTTCAGGGGCTTGCAAATCTTTTCTGTATTATTTTATTATAGTGACTGCACCTTGGTAATGTAATCCTCAGCCTTCTTTCTAATTTGATATAGACTCTGTATCTTTATATCTATATGTTTCCATATAGTATCTCTATTAGATGATAGGATTCCTTAAGAACTTTCTTCTCTGAATAACATCTCTTAAGAGGTAAAATGGATACTTTGTAATCAGATATCCTGAAGAGCAAATAATACTATTGACAGATATTGATCCCAGTTTTCATAATTATCACAGATCTTGGTGATGATATTCTTAAGAGTCTTATTGGTTCTTTCTACTTGTTAATTTCTCTGAGAGTGATAGGCTATAGTCCATATATACTAGATCTTATACTTCTTATAGAGAACCTCAAAGTACTGATTTATAAATTCTGTTACTCTATCTATAGTTACTTATGCTGGGGTCTTGAATCAGTAGATGATTTCTTTGTAGAAAAAATCAACAATTAACTATGCATTGGCTTATTTGAGGGGTCCTGCTTCTATCTATTTTGTGAAAAGATCTACAATAATGATGATATACTAGTTACCAGTTAAAGATAAGAATAGAGGGCCAATTATATCTATTATAATATATACAAAGGGTACTGATTCCATGTGTACTAATCTGGGGACTTGATTTTGTTAGTCTTGTTTCTATTTCTGATATTTGTCACAGGTCTTGACAAATTATCTAATATCTTCCTCTATTCTTAATCACTATATTGTTCTTCTTGCTTTTTCATATGTATTTGTTTCTCCTAGATAATCAAGTTTATATACTGATTTCATTACTGATTCCTTCTTATATTTAGATATATCTAGTAGCCTTTCTTTCTTTAGTATTTCTCTATTGGTTTCAAATTGCTTCTATGTTTTATTGATAATTATTTGTATTCATTCTTCCAGATATTGGGGCATCTTTTACTGTCTCAGGTAGGTGATAATTCTATAGTAGAGATTCTTATTCATGTTTGATTTGCTGGTTGAGGGTCCTTCAGAGTATCTGTGAGAGAGTATTTGCACTAGTATTGATTCTTCCAGAGTGGTACATAATGGTTATATCATAGGCCTACAACTTTATAATCCATCTAGCATAGATTCCTTTGAGTTGCCCAGTAGTCAGTAGTTAAGTGAGAGCTGAGTGGTCTATCTGACTAGTGAAGTATCTCTCTGCAAAGTAGTAGTGAAGCTTTTCTACAGCCCAGATAACTGCAAGATATATCCACTTGTAGGATTTATATTCTTTTTCTGCTCTTTGGATTCCTTGGCTTAGATACATATGTGATAATATACTCTACTTTATCTTTCTTTTGAGCCAGAACTACTTCTAGTCCTTGTGTACTTACATCTGTCTGCAGAATGAATTCTTGAGTCCAATCAGATCTTCTGAGAATGAGTGCTTGAGTCAGTCTGATCTTGAGCTTATCAAATGCTTTTTATTTCCTACCAGTCTATTGGAACTTGATACCTTTCTTATTGAGGTTGTAAATTAGGTCTGCAATATTGGAGAATTCTCTAATAAATCTGCAGTAGTATAAGGTGAGTCCCATGAAGTCTTGGGCATCAGTGATAGTAGTGGGCCTTGGGTATATTGCTACTACTTAAACCCTGAGTGGGTCTGTATGTATTCTATCTTGGTTGATGATGTGACTAAGGTAGAAGATCTCAATTTCTACAAACTTACACTTCTTGAACTTAATATATAGACTATACATTCTTAGCTTTTTCATCATCTGCTAGATATACTATAGATATTCTTCAGCTATCTTACTATAGATAATAACATCATCCATATAAACCATCATCCATCTTCTCATATTATAGTGGAAGATTTTATTCATCATTTGCTGGAAGCTTACTAGTATATTACACATTCTAAATAGTATTTACAGATAGATATACATACATAAGTTCTGTCTGGGGTGATGAAGACTGATTTTTTACTTGCTACTTCAGTGAGGCCAATCTAGTAGAATTCTGAATATAAATCCAAGATATTGTAATACTGTACTTTATCTCTCAGAGTTACAAGAATATCACTGATGAGAGGCAGTAGTTAGTGATCTTTCTTTTTAGCCAGATTGAGCTTCCTGTAATTGGTGCAGAGCTTTAGGACAAATTCTCCTAGTTTGCTTTCTCAGGGTCAAAATAACTGGTGAAGCCCAAGGACTGCTGGCTTCTTTGATGATACTAGCTTCTTCTATCTGTGTGATTTCTTCTCTAAGCTATTCATATTAGGCTGGTAGGATTGGTCTTACCTTTTGGTAGATTGGTTTATATCAATATCATGATAGTAGTATTGAGTCTTTCTCTTGATATCTTTGAAGTCTGTGGCTAGAACATTCTCAAATTCATAGAGTATCTTCTTGAGTTTCTTCTTGAGCAGAAATTTATCTCTACTGATATGACTATGCTTATTTGTGATTTTCTCCTTCTTGTAATCCAGTTTAGTAATCTTAGTGCTGGTGAATACTCCTCTTTCTGTTTACTCCAAATTTTTGACTTCTATGATTGTTGGCTGAAGAACTGAGAATATGAGCATCTATACTAATCAGTTCTTCTTCTTGATTAGAAATGAAATCATAGGGTTATAGTTACTAGCAATGAGTAATATTTCTCCAATATAATCCAAATCAATAACTTCTTCTTCAATTGTAATCTCACTCTTAGCCAGGCTGCTTCTTGTCTTGAGAATCCCAATATGATCTTTTAGAATAGTCATCTCCAGACTAGTTGCAAGTAGGGTAGTTGTCTAGAGCTCAAGTATAGTTTCTTCTATAGTAGTGATATCTATTTCAGCTGTATTTTCTGACTTATATTCTGGTAGAACTGCATCAGAGTGGATCCTCCAAATCTTGACCTTGATTTCTTCTTCATCATCACTATCTTCTAGGAGGACTAGTGGTTTGTCATCCTCTTCCTTCTTCTTCTCTTCCCTTGCCTGTTTCTTGAGAGCCTTCTGTCTTTTTTTATGGTAGATCTTCTTGATTCTACTGATATATTGGTAGCAGTCATTAATATACTCCATATAGTACATTCTGATTCCATGGATGCAGACTCCTTATAGTATATATTCTTTAATGATTCTCTTATACCATTCTTCTTCACTGATCCATCTGGCTTTCATCTTCTTTTTCTGAGTAGTCACTATATAGGCTTCTTCTTGCTTACTTTTTTCTTCTTTCATTTCAGACAGTACTTCTTTATTGACATTGATGGAAATTTACATCTTCTGACCTTGGTAGATAATTTGCATCTTCTGGACATTGAGGTCAATTATTACTCTGGCTTTGTGAAGCCACTGGTTGCCAATGAGGATGTCATAGTTGGTAGTATTGGTTATGATCATATCTACTGAGATGGTTGCTCCTCCAAACTTGATGGAAACATCTTAGATCTTTCTCAGAGATGTGGCTCTTGTACTATCTGCTGTGACAAATACCAATTTGGTTACTTCTTCAATCTCACAATCTAGGCAGTCTGCTGCTTTCTTACTGAGGAGATATCCTCCTACTCTAGTGTCAATGATGGCCTTGAAGATTCTATCTTTGATCTGATAGGTTGCATAGGCAGAGGTCTTGTGATTGTCTTTACTTTTTTCTCTAGAGTCTTCTTGGATATTGTTGGCCTCAGTTATCTTCCAACCTTACTCCTTAGTTATCTTGATAAGTCTATATCTCATTTGCTGTCTGAATGTGGGAATTTCTGCTAGCTGGTCAAAGGTTGTATTGATCTTCTGTTAACTAAGATCCTTCAAGATATTATACTTAAAGGTCTTGGTTTTGTGAAACTTCTTCTCCTTTAATCCTTCACTGACTAGGGTAGTTCCTCAAATGATATCTTGAACAGCCTATTCCAGTTCTATATCTTTAGCTTGGCTTTCTGTAGCACTCTTCATCTGTTTCTCTACTGAATTCTTCTTAGGTCTCTCTGGTGATCTCTTGTAGGGTACCTTTCAGACATTTTTCTTAGTAGTCTATATAGGATAGGCCTCATATTCTTCTTTATCTGATTCTCTGGTTTCTTTGAAGGTAATACATAGTATTGGTCTATTCCTTATTCCTTATAGTATTACTTGGCTGAGCTTTGTACTTCGTCTTACTTATACATTTATATAAGTAGTGATCTTCTTCTCTACAAGTATAGCAGGTACCTCTCTTTTTGTCTGAGGTGATAGCAAACTTCTGAACTAGGTGGTGGTCTCTTCCTCTAATCTCTTTTACCACATCTTCTAGATAGACAGTCATTTTGGTAAACTTCTTGGCTAGCTCTTCCATGGGGTCACTGTTTCTTTATTACTCAGTAGCTCTTAGCTGAGGTGTATTTTAATTGATCACTGTGGTGGAGATCATACTAGTTGTCTTGATTGCTTCAATTCTAACTCCAGTAACTCTTTCCATTGTGTGATCTTGTGGATATCTGGCTATCCAATATTGCTGAGCATAGGTGACCTTCTGTAGTAGATCCAGAACTACTAGTGATGAGCAGATAGCTATGGCTGTCTCTGGGTAGACTTCTTTTATGAAGGTTGCTTCAGCTACTTAATCTCAGATAGTATCAGTATATATAATCTGCAAGAATTATCTGATATTGGATTCTGATATAGAATGTGTTTAGATCCTCACTCATTCCTTGATATATTATATTGAGCTGATTCTTTAGTACTTGTTTGATCTTATCTATATAGTAGGTAGTTTGGAGCCAGGTCTTCTGTACTGCTAGCATGGCGTTATCATCATTTTCTACATAGGTTATAGCTGTGAATACTGCTCTTGCTGGTCCTCAGAGACTAAAGGACATGAGGGCTACTTGCTGTCTTGCTGTCAGAGTCCTTACAGCAGTATACTACTTAAAGTTATCAATAAATATAATGATCAATTAATCTAAAGTATATCTGTAGAATACTGGTAATCTTATATCCATCTTGACTAGATATCTTACTTTGATTTGTATAGTTGTTTGAATGATAGCAGTTGTTTATTATTTAGCTTAAAAGTGAGGAATTTATCTTGAATTACCAGTCAATGGGCACCAAGTTGTAATACAGTAGATACATAACTATATAAGTATCTCAGATTTCTGAATCTTGAAAACTTGATCTTCTTTGACTCCACAGAGTCCTTGAGATATAGGGGTGGGTGAGTTCAAAGTATATCTGCCCACAGGCTTACTAGTTCTTTTACTTTCTCTTTACTTTTGAACTATTTTCATCTGAGGTTTATTCACTCTAGATATTGGGGATATTTATACAAGTTTGCTAGCTATAAGATAGCTGAGTTATGAGTCACTTTTCACAAGTGTTAAATCCTTGATATCTGCTAAATCTTTAATAATTGCCAAAACTGTAATATTTGCAAAATACTATAACTACTATTTATAAGGCTATATTATATTTGGGAATTGGATTTAGGTACCATGATAAAATATCTAGTCTTTTAATTCATATTTCTAATTCAGATCAACCATTACACTATCTAGAAATTTTTACAGATCATTGGTCTGAAATATCTGAAATATATATTTATAGATAAAAAATACAACTAATGTATATAATCTACTTATAGATGAGATATATAACTAATATACATAGATATAAATTATAATATAGGAGACTTTTAAGAGCTTAAAAAGAATCCTGTAATTAATTATTTTAGTTGTTATATTTATCAAAGACTAGTGAGTATTGTAGGAGCTAAAAAAATTATATCATTATAAATATCATTATTATAAATATTATAGTTATAGATACTATTACTCTTACTTAATTTAATACTATTGATATTTAATAGGTATCATTACTGGCTTATTATTGAACTCTAGGTTTATATCTATTAATAGTTAAAAATTATTATTATTTAGATCTGTATAACTATTATCTAGATTTGTATAATATTTAACCTAGTTACTATAGATTGCTATATTAGTACTAATGTTGTTTCTTGTATTTAGTATGATATCATATATTATATTATACTAAAATCTATTTACTAGATATTATTTTTTTATTATTAGCTATATTTATACTTTTGCTAAATATTGTTACATAGTGGTCACTGAGTCTTTCAAATATATCAGATTCACTTCAAGGTGTATCTCTTAGACTAACTCAAGTTTGTTATAAGCAAGTTCTTATTGGAGTGCCTTCTCAAGGTCTTATAGTCCTCAAACTTCTTATCTTTAAACTGTCTTATTATCTCTTTAAATTGCTTGCAAGGAATTATATATATTGCACTAAGAAGAACTGACTTTATTTTGAAGAAAAATAAGAGAAGTATTTATATAAAATATAATTCAATGGTTGCTAAGATATAAAGCTAAATATAAATTCCAATAACTAAATAAAATACTGGAATACAGAAAACTATAGTTGTCAGTACAGATTCCAGTATTGGTACAGATAGTTATCCAAGTTCAGAGTGCTAGTAGAATTTCAGTAGTACAGAAAAAGGATACTGGTAGAATTCAGTATCACTAAGAACTCAGAGCAGAAAGTGTAAGACTATGGGGGCTTTATCCTCATTGTCACTGAAAAAGATTAGATCTGTAAATGTTTCGTCTATCTCATTATATATATCATATATTTCACATATGTCATATAGAATGACATCATCGCTGATGACATTATCACATTCAGTAGCGGCTCTCCAGTCTATAAGGTTCTCTTCCACAAAATAAGAAACAAATGTAGGGTCTTGGAGAGGTCTAATCTGAATGCTTGGGCCTTGGAATACTGAGATCAATCTATGCAGAAATTGATCTGAGTTGTCCTGGAAGATGAGATACCAGAACTCTTCTATCTCATCACTATTGAGGGTGATAGTGGACTGGACTTCTATAGCTACCATGGCTTCTAGTACATTGATATAGTGGGCTGACAGATCCCTGAAGTCTGAGATTCTGGTATACTTCAAGTTAGAGATCGACTATGGTACATGCCTGAAGACCTGATAAATCTTTTTGGTTGTCCTTATTTCATATATATCTATAGGAGTGGTATCTTGTAGCTCTTGAGGGCTGGCTTGAGGGAATTCCTAGTAGATGAGGTTTTCTATTTTATATTCTTACTATATCTGAAGGCATTCAGTAGTAATGGTAATTCTTGTTTCCATCTTACAGCAGTAGAGAATATAATGATAAGAGTCACCAGTACCCAGGTTGACACTAGGAGTCCTTGTGGTGTGGGTCCTTATAGCTCTTCTGATGTCTTGGAACATCCTTTCCTAGACTGCGGGGCTTTGGTGATTCCTTGATCTTGTGGTTTGGCAAGCAGCAGACATTATGTTTGTAGTAAGTCTTTGAGCTATTTTGAGATTAGTGGGTCTTGTTGAGTTACTGCTACTGCAGTTCCTTGATCCTTCTTTTATATTCCTCAAGATATCTGTCTTGTAGTCCTAATGACTCACAGTTAATTATCATTGCTCATCTTGTAGCCTGGGTGAGTTATGCCATATGATCTTCTTGTACTCCAATCTGGTAACTTGCAAGAAAAGACTGTTTTCTATGCTGATATCATCATTCTGAGATCACTATTACATCTTCCTCCTGAATAAAAATCTTCTCTTAAATATCTTTATTCATTGGTCTAGTCTTGAAAAATTTGCTGATTCTATAACCTCTAGCAGGGGATTGAAAAGTGGTGTTTATAGGCTGGCATCTTCATTATATATTTTGACATGATAGTGAAGAGTCACTCTCTACATATAGAGCAAGGGCCTGATTTTGATCTTGACTAATTAGTTGATGGTTCAAACTCCTCTGGCTTTGAAAGTCTTATAAATGAGTAGTTGCTAGTACTGTATCTTTTAGAGAATAGTCCAGACAGATTGCCTGCTGATCACAGGACATACTATTATGATTTATGAACTAGAACCTTACAGGTGGTCATTATATTTTGCTTCTCTTGTATAGGTTTATAGTACTTCTTGAGTCTATTCCTATATACTATAGTAAGTAGTGTAATGAGCAAATAGTATAATATAGCCAGATGATATAAATCCAGTATAGTATATGTAGTTACCTATATATGTTATACTTATAATTAGCCAGGATACTGAATCAGGGTTATTTATCTGTGTCCTGGGGACACACCTGTATCCAGTGGACATACTGATGTTCTGTGGACATACTCATATCTTAAGGATACACCCAAACATTATCAGAAATGGTAAATCTATAATTATCCAGATAGCAACCAAATAGCAACCATAATATATAAAATACCTCAGAGATAAGAGTGAATTAACCTCAGTCCAAATTGAAGTACAAATCAAAAAAGCCTCTAAAGATTGAGCATTGGTTTCCTTATTCTCACTCTAGTCCACTTTCTGATATAAAGTCTTGGTTAACTTACCAGATAAGCCTGAAGTTTGCTGCCAAGTTCAAGGAAGAACTTTGCCACCATTTGAGTAGTTCACCACTTAAAGAAATAAGCTGCTGTTTTCAAGTTATTCACTGCCATTCTTGCTACAAGCCCATCTCTTGATACAACTTCACAGTGATCTGTTTGCACAAATGAAGCCAGTCTTTGACATAACTTTGTCAAGAATCTGAGCTATTATTCAAGAAGTCTGTTAATTCAGGAGAATCCACATCATCTGCCATTTTCAAGTCATCGGCATACTGCCAATTTGGAAGAATCTGTGATATCTGAGTTATTCACCCATTCCCAGTGAGCCTGATTCAGAAGAACCCACTGCCAGTACAATTCCCAGTAAGCCCAATTCAGGAGAATCCATGCCATTCTCTATTCTCAGTTATTCAAATTATCCATACCATCTGAGTTATTATTTCCAGTGAGCCACTGATTTAGGAGAGTCTGTGTCAAATCAAGTTGACTGCCAAATCACATAAGGAAATCTATTTACAAGATTAGTTTGATTCAAACCTAACTTTTCAAAATTCAATAACTCAATGAAAATATATCCAAATTTAATTAATTTTAGCTTATTAGATATGTCTTATTACAGTGAATCTAAAATAACAAAGAATATTAAATTTGAATATATTTTTATTAAGTTATTATATTTTGAAGTTAGGAAAAAAATTTCAAATCAAATTAGACCATTGTCACTCAGAAATCATATACTTTTAGAGATCATTGCACTATACAGAGATCATCATACAGAAATTGCATAAGGAGAACCACTAAATTGCCAGACCATCATGTATAAGGAGATTGTTGCACTACACCAAGTCATCTGCCACATATACAAACTATTGCTATACTCAAGAACTCATCCCAATTAGGAAATCGATATACAAATCACTTGCAGATATCCAGCTTTGACTATTATATCACTAAATACTAAGAACATTTTGTTGCTTTTAACAAAGTAACTGGGGGCTCAAGCCAAACTACATCACCCCCAATCTTGTAATTTGCCTCCATTGAGCTGGGCATGTTACATTTAGGGGCTCAACTGAGAAGATTTCAAAACTGACATAACTTTTCAGCTTACAAGAACTCACAGTTAAACTGGATATATTTGATATAACATCAATCTCTGTCACCACAGGAGAATCAGTCATCACCAGTATTTAGATAGGAAGAGAAGTAATTACCTCAAGACTTATCAACTATACAGCATCAGAAGGATCCCAACCAGAAGCCAGTACAGCCTGAAATCCTCAACCAGATCAACTAGATAACACAGGAGACCCTGTTGGAGACTTTGAAGAACTCGCCTAAGAGCTAGAAGATCTTATTGCATAGGCCTGAAATTCAACAGCCAGACATCCCAGAGAGACCCCACCAGTCTCAACCATTGAACCTTTACCACCAGTCCATACAAAATTGGAGGAAGCTCCATCAAGAATACCTAGGCTCATTCTACTTCATCTGAGGACCAGAACACCATCCTCAAGATACCCAAGCACCCCCACCTCTAGTAACAGTTCAGGAAGTGAATCTGAATCAGAATCTAAATCAGAATCTGGACCAGAACCAGAATCAGAAGAAAGTGATAATGAAATGGCCACCCTATTGCCAATATTTGCAGAATATCCAGAGGAAGACCCTAGAGAATTCCTTGATGGAATTGAAGAAATCGCAGCCCTGAGAAATCTCTCAGATAAAAGGAAAATCACCATCTATAAGGCCCAGCTCAGAGAACCAGCCAGAGGAATTTTCCACAGAACAGCAAATGATCCAAATTCACAACTGACAATAGAAATATGAGTAGCAGTAGCCTATGAGCTAGAATATATAGCCATGGTCCACTGGCTTATTGAAAAATATGCAGGAAATGAAACCCGTTATAAGGCTCAAGAATCTATTATAGAGATGAAGATGAATCTTAGAGAATCACCCAGAGAATTCTTCATAAGAATCCAGAAGAGAATGTATTCAGCCAGGTTCAATGCCACCAACCAAGACATCATAGGTCCAATGATCTTCATGAATGGAATTCCTCCAAATATTGCCCAGTATATCTGCACCCTAGACATCAGAGGGTCCGAAGAGCAAGTAGATGCAGTCTAAGGATTCTTTGATGTCAGACAAGGAACTACCTGGAGTGACCATGGCAAGAAGAATGATAAAGAAGACATCCTGGTTAAAGCCCTACAAGGACTCCTTTAAGAATAAGAGAGATCTGAAGAAAGAAGGCCAGCCAAAGAAGGAAAGAAGGATAGGAGCAAAATTTAAGACCTCAGCTCCAAGTTGGACCAATTGGTTGGACAGATTGAAAAACTCACCATATGTGAAAATCAGAGTTATCAAGATGATAGAAGATATCTACCATAGAGAAACCAAGGTTATCCACCAAGAGATAACAGGAACTATCAGTAAGAAGAAAGAAGATACTCTGTTCCAAACAGAGTCCAAGTTCAATGCTTCTACTGTAAATAATTTGGACACTATGCCACTGAATGTGACAACAAAAAAAGTGACTGAAGAGACTCAGAACCATCAAATAGAAGGAATGAAACCCAGTACAAGAAGACTAAAGCCCATGCTGTCAAAGATTTTGAAGAAGAAAACAATAGTGAAGACTACAGTGATCTGGACCTATATCTAGCCAAAATCAGTACCCAAAAAACAATCTACCCAGCTAGAAAAGGAAGAGACCTGTTGGAAGACCATCCAGGAATATCAGCAGAAAAATTTTCCAAGAAGAAGATGAAGAACATGAAGAAGAGCAAGTAGAAACACCTCTCCAGACCCCATTACCTTTTATCCCTGAGACAAATGAGTTACTATCAGAGAATGAGGAAATGGAGCAAGAAGAATGAGAACCTGCTGTCCCAAAGCCCAGGAAGAAGTATACCCTGAAGACCATGCTCAGAGATATCAATAATAAAGCTTGGCAAAAGATTCAAGAAGCCAAAATAGAAGTCCCTCTCTTGTAGTTCCTGCAACTGACACCAGCTGGAGTATAAACAAACTGCTGAGGACCACCAGATCTAATACTGACTGAGTCCCCATCCCACAGCAAGAGCTAGCTCCTACATCTATCCAAGCTGCAGAGAGACATATTAGCACCTACCTATATGGAGATATTGGAGGACAAAAGGCGAAAATCCTCATAGACACCAGAGCAGCTGTCTGTGTTATTGCCAAAAAATTCTTAGTTACCCTCTAATGGCCCATTGATGGACCATCTAATCTCAGCATCATAGTAGCAGATTGAGCCCAAACTCAACCCCTTGGAAAAGTATAAAATATCACCATCTCTCTTGAACATATTTAGTTCTCTATCCCAAAAGCTGTTATTACCAAAGCTGTCACCTATGACATGATCCTCAGCACCAACTGGATGAAGGAAATGAATGCAGTTGTTAATATCAGTCAACAAGTACTCAGGGGCACTTCTTTCTATCAAACTATACCAGTCAAAAGGTCTGGGTTGAAATTGGATCCCTATAGTGCAGGGGAAGGGGGGCCATCAGTACCCTGAGGTTGGGTGTGCCAGAAGCGGCAAGAGAAGAGGAGTCCATTGGTATTGAGTTGCTCTAACCTCAAGGCTGCAGTTTTCAAGAACTCAAGGTTTCCATCATTTTATAGACCAGTTGGTGTGATACAGACTCTAGGAGCTACTGATAATACCTCAAGAAGATGTAGTGCCTTTCTTCTGGTGACATGGCTGACTTTGTGAGATGTACTGGGAGATTTTGGAAGGGGCTCAGAGGCTTTTAGAAGATATAGCTGATGATTGGCTAAGGTGGATGAGGTGATTTCAATACATGGTGTGATGGTGACTGATAATTGGCAGATATCAGATGGTGTGATTCAAGATGGCAGTAATGATTGGGCCAGGTGATTGGCCAGTGATGGTGTGATGATCAGCAGGGAGATCAGTAGGGTGACTACTTCACTGCTTTGGAGAGAGAGGAACTGGTAGGCTGAGTGTATGCTGCAGAGGTACTCAAGGTGCTGGGGTTGTATCTAGTGACCCTTTGGGGTAAGACCAGATATGATAGCAGTGCCACTTGAGGTGCTGGTGTCACAAGCCAGATGGTGACTTCTGACTTAGAGCTGGGCAGAGAGAGCAGCAGTTGGATGGCAGACTCATTCATTAAGTATGTAGGTTAGTACTAGGCAGCCAAGATGGGGTAGAGTAACTCATTATTGAGGATTATCAGGCCTATATGCCATTTCATTTCTTGCTTCACAATTGTAAATATTATTTATATGAGGGGGCTGGTTGTGGCCTTAGTGGGGCATTGTTATGGGTAAGAAGGGGGGGGGTGAGAGCAGTTCAGGATAGAGAGAACCAGGCCCCAGCCATCTTGGCCTTACCAAGATTAGATATCAGATAGCCTGAGGCTACTCTTTTTAGGGCCTGACCCCACTTACTTTCTTGTCAGATAATCTGGGAGATGTTTTCTCACTGTTTGCTATACATATAACTATGTTCAGAATAAATGAGTATAGAAAAAAAAAATAAAAATAAAATAAAAGTCAATAAGTACTCAAGTTTGATTACTGAGAGAAGAAGTACAGGGTTAAGGTGACCAGCTATGAGCAATTAAAGAAGAAAAAGAAAGTCACTATTCAGGAAGAAGATACCAGTAGTGAAGAATTACCACAGAAGAGAAAGAGGAATCGGAAGATAGAAATGATCCCAGACACAATCCCTGAATTAACCTGGTAGATGATAGATCAGAAGACAATGTATAGGCCAAGAACACTATCCCCATTACCATTGGAGCCATTGCAGGAGAAATCAAAGGATGCCCTACTTGCCTCAAAGATACAAGTGCCCTGAGCACTTCTCTAAGATCATTGGAACAAGGAATTCACCTGGCACATCTTGCCCCAAATATAGAAGAAAGAAGAAGAAATGCAGACATGTTCCAGAGACACCTGTAGCCAAAGCTGCAGAAGTATAAGCAATCTGGGGTCAGGAGTCATCAGAGGAAGAAGAGATCTCAGAACAGGAAGATCCCAAACAAGAAGCACCTGAAGAAGAAGGAGAAGTCCCTGAACTCATTCTCTGGGATAACTCCTGCTGGACACCACCCAAAGATAATAACCCCTAGAATATAGAAGAAGGACCCAGGACAATCTCCATTATTCTCAAGAAAGAAACTCACCAAGAAAGAGCTTTTTGGCTAGGAAGATGCCCACACCAAATGGTCTTCTACTCTCCCTGAGACTACTGCTATCAGTGCCACCTACTAGACCAGTAGAAAAGACAGAGACCCCAAAGACCAGAACCCCCAACTATAGTTGCACAGTCAACTACCTTTTAAGAAGTTACCACTAAGTTGCAAAGTCAATTTAGAGGACAAGGTCTCTTCACCTGAACAGAAGTATACTCCTTATCTACTCTCCCCCAAACTTGTGACTAATATGGGTATCGATTCCCAAGACATCAAGAGATCAATAACCAAGAACAGTATTTTCGAGCAATAGGATATTGTAACCATAGAAGACACCCAGACTGCCAAGACTGCAGATATCAGAAAATTCACCTCAGTTATGATATTGTGATCCATACCTTGAAGAGAGGAGATAACAGAAGCCAGATCTGAAAAAGCCAGACCAAGAAGCCAGGAAGAAAGATCCTCAAGATCTATGATCTAGGAGAAGACCTCCTAGCTCTCATCAGACATGCAATCTGCCAAAGATGGGCAGAAGATGCCACCAACTTCATGGAAGCCCTAGACCCTATAGGAAAAAGAGAAATCAACTACTTCTGAGATCCCTCTATAGGAGCTAGATGGCCACACCTCAACCTCAGAGTCTGGAGGCTCTCTGCTAGTGGAGCTTCAGCCCAAGGATAGCCCAAACTCAGCAAGAATGTTCCCAGTATGCTCTGCTCCATCCCAAGGCCAAACCTCTGACCAAAGCTCACCCAGAAGATGTGAGATATAATCTTCACAGTCTAGAGGATGAATGCATCAAGCCTGGAAGAATATTTATGATCAGAACTGGATTAGCCATACAGCCACCTCAAGGAACTTATATTCAACTGATCTCAAAGTCGGGACTTATCAGATAAGAAATAACTGTAGAAGGAAAAACCATTGATCCAGGATATTCAGGTGAAATCAAGGTCATCCTGTATAACAGCAGCACAAAATGGCACTGAATCATAAGAGGACAGAAGATTGCCCAAGCAGTCTTCATGAAGATCAAGACCCCACAATTGCAAAAAGTCCCTGAACTGACTAAAGGAATAAGACAAGCCAAAGGATTTGGAAGCTCAGACAAGAAAGAGGTACACCTCCTTCAAGTCAATTACCTCAAAAGAAATATTCCCCAGCAAGTGTACCACCAACCAGTCAAACTGTACAAGAATCTCATCCTGGAGCCTGAAGAGCAAACAGCTTTCTAAATCTTTACACCACCTGATCCCAGAAACCTCTTCTTCAAACCCAATAAAGATATCTTGCACCTGGACATAGAAGGAAACACATTTCCTGACAAGATGAATCCAGTGCACTCACAAGCAACCAACCAAAGTTGGAAAACCATTATCTTGCCAAAAGGAACTATCATAGGACATCTGGTACCTTTTCTCAACTTAACTCATAGAGAAGTTTACAAGCTAAACTTATTGGGAAATGGCAAAAGGTCTCAGAAGAAAGGAAAGGCCCCTCTGCGACCCAGGAGACTAGTGCTCCGAATGAGTCAATCTGGATGGAATTCGGATGGGATTTGAATCAACCATTGTTTTGATTTCCAAATTAGACAATTGAATGTTTACATTAATAACTCGATGAATAATCATCCAAATTTGATGATCTTGGTGTCATTTGAAAGCCCTTAATAAGGTCATTCTAATGATACCAAGAATATTAAATTCAGATAATGCATTGCCAAGATAGTAAGGAAAACGATCTATTTGATGAAATTTCCAAAGTCAGCAAATCAAATAATTTCCAAAATTGGCGATTCAGATGCTTTCCTTCATAACTCAGCAATGCATGATCCGATTTCAATATTCTTAGTATCATTAGATAGGTCTTATTAAGCACTTTCAAATGATGCTATGACCATCAAATTTAGATGATTTTTCATCGAGGTATTGATGTAAACATTCAATTGTCTAATTTTGAAATCAAAACAATGGTTGATTTGAATCCATCTGGATGGGATTCAAATCCCATCTGAGTTAATCCAGATGGGATTCAATCCAAATCAATCTGAATCCAATCTAGATTAAATTGACTCATTAGGAGCACTACAGGAGATAGTGAAGCCTTCTACCAATATTGGAGAAGAATTGATACCCCAACAATAGCAACAACTAGTGGAACTCCTCAACAAATATCAAGATATCTTTACCATAGACTATGGCAACCTGACATATATGTAACCCATCATATCACTATAGCATAAATACAAAAAATGCAACACCCATCTGGCAGAAACCCTATAGAATACCCCATCACCTAAAGACATTTAAAAAGGAACACATTCAAGAACTCTTAGACAATGGAGTCATCCGACCCTCAACCAGCCCTTGGGCCAGCCCTATACTTATTGTACCATAAAAAGGAGGATAGAGACTCTGTGTATATTATAGAAAACTCAACTCAGTCACTAAAATAGATACCTATCCTTTGCCCAGAGTTGATGACCTCTTAGACCAGTTACAAGATGCCAGATACTTCAGCAGTATAGATCTTTTCGCAGGATTCCATGAAATCTCCATAGACCCAAAAGACATTCAAAAGACAGCCTTTCTTGCTCTAGAAAAACTGTTTGAATACCTCTAAATACCCTTTGGACTTTGTAATACACCTCCCATCTTTCAGAGAATGATGAATTCAGTCTATGCCTCCCTGATATACCACTGTCTAATTCTATACATATATGATTCCAACATCTACTTAGCAAATTTCAAGGAATACCTATACTACCTAAAGAAATTCTTCAAGCTTACCCACAAGAACCACCTGAGACTCAATACCAAGAAATGCTACTTTGGGAAACAGAAACTCAAATTCCTTGGATTCATAGTTTCAAAAGAAGGAACCTATGCAGACCCAAAGAAAACTGAGAAGATCAACAATTGGCCAGTATTCAAGACTCCAAAGGAAATACTATCCTTCCTGATACTAGTATCCTATTACAGAAGGTTTATCAGAGACTTCACCCAAATTGCTGCCCTAATCTGAATCCTTTTCAAGAAAGAAGTACCTTACAAATAGACAGAGTCATAAGAAAAAGCCTTTAAGGAACTCAAGAACTACATGACTACAGCACCAATTCTCATCTGTCCCAAGCTACAGAAGCCATTCATCTTATACACAAATGCTTCCAAAGAAGGCCTGGGAGCAGATGTAGCACAAGAAGGACCTGAGCAACAACACTGTATGATAGCTTATGCAAGCTGAGCTATCAATCAGCAGCAGATGAATTATGGTAGCACCAAATTGGAATGCCTTGCAGTTATATAAGCAGTTACCCTGTTCAAACACTATCTTATCAGAAAAATGTTCACTTTGATAACTGACTATTCAGCCCTCAAATGGCTATTTAACTGCTAAGAACTATCAGAATCTTAGCCCACTGGATCCTTATCCTTCAGGATTACAAAATCACCATCATTTACAAGATAGGAAAAGCTCACAACAATGTTGATATACTTTCCCACTGACTCCAATGAACCAGAAGAAGGGTGTCCTAAGGAACTACACTCTAAAGGAAGCTCCTCAGACTATCAAGGCACAAGAAGATCTAATCTAAAACAAATATCAAAAAGCCCACCAAGGACAGGCGAATATAGAAGAAAAGTTGCAAACAACACACCAACATTGGCCCAAACTCAGGACACAAGTCCAGAATATACTTAAGAAATGTGACACCTGTCAGAAGTACCAAGGAAGAAAGAATTGCCAAGCACTACTGCAACCAATCATACCATCAGACAACATCTTCCAGAGATAGAGAGTAGATGTGATTGGACCTCTACTAGTTACATTAAGAAGTAACAAGTACATCCTTATATTTGTAAAACATCTGACTAAGTGGCCCAAGGCTTTTCCAATGGAAATTGCAGATGTCTTGACCATTGTAGGCCTTTTCTATGGACTTATACTCAGATATGGTCCCCCAGAAGAACTTATCTCTGACTGAGGCACAGAATTTATCAACAATATAATTATAAGCTATACTCGAATTCACAAGATTCACCTCAAACAAACTACACAGAGGGAATTATCACACCTTTCTCTGGTACAATTCATGTTACACAAACTTCAAGCAATGGTTTTCAATGCAACTTAGAGAAAAGGTACTATACAAATGTCATTGAGCAAGAGTTCTGATGGGCATGCTGGGTCAGGTGGACCTGGGACCTTTGGTTGGCAGAGTGTGGGGAGGGGTTATGGCCTGGGGATAGAGGCCTTTGGAGGATCAAAGAGTGGTGAGAGTTCTGGAGAAGGGTCAGTGTCTGGTGGAAAGGGAGGGTGGACTAGCCCTGTGAGCTTTGCTGACAAGGTGAAGGGGAGTGGATGGCCAGTTGGTGACAGGACTGGTGCTGCTGTGGGGAAGAGTAAGGCAAGCCTTGGGAGGGGGGGAGGTCCCCAGGCTGGGGGTGTGAGCATAGGGTCTGGAGGTGTTGTGGCTGGGGGCAGGACTGCTGATGGAGGTGTGATGGGGAATCAAGAAAAAAAAAGAGATGTGATGGCTGATGGCAAAGTGGGGCTGGGGCTACCGATTCGGAAGGGGGACCTGGCTGATGGTGTGACAGGACTGGTGGTGGCACCATTACTCAAGAAGTCAGTTTCAGAGTTCACGGCTACCTTGTGCTTCCAGGGCTTGGCAGTGATAGCCAGGATGGTTCTGGGGCTTATCTTGCAGCAGGTGGCTGGGGCAGCCTCAGTGAAGTTCCTGAAGGGGCTGGAGGGGGTGGAGGTGGGCTTTGAGGAGGTAGGCCCACTGGATGAGGCAATGAAGACTGGAGTCATAGTTGGTGAAGTGGCAGTCCCTATGGTGAGGTGCCTCAGGTGGGACCCCAGGGTAGTACAACTGCTAGTCAAAGAGATACTGATGGTGATGAAGGTTGAGACTAGGAGGAGGGTTGAGGAGGTGGTGGCTGAGTATGGTGACATGGTGGATATCGGTTTCAGGGTGTGAGAGGGAATAACAATCAGGATAGGCAATGTGGATGTCAGGATTAGGCTAGCAGGACGGGAGGCCATGGGAAAGGTGAGTGACTGGCCCTCGGTGTTGATGTGGGGTGCTGTCATCTGTAAGGTATCGAGGGTGAAGGGGAGCAAAGAGGAGGAGGAGGATTTATTGGAGGTACTGGAGGAGTTGAGTGGTGCAGTGGAATGGAGTGTAAAGGCCTACAAGCTCTTCGAGGAGTCGAGGCATTTGGAGGTTGTGGAGGGGAAGCATATCCATATCGATAAGGGGCAGTGGGAGTGGGCACAGGGACATAGGAGGCAGAGGGAGCTTCTGGCAAGTATGATGGCAGAGGCAAAGACGAAGGCAGTTGGAGTTGAGGTATCTGGGGGCGTCAATGCCAGTGTCTGGGCTGGTAATGGAGGAGGGGAGGTGGAGGCAGACAAGGAAGAGGCTGGGAAGGTACTGGTCAAGGAAGCCTATGCCGACGGCACATTTGAGATCTGGGAACAGGAATTGGATGCCACTCCCCCTCCTCTCATCAGGAGGGGCCTGGCAGTGAAGAGAAGGATGACAGAGGATGTAGTGATGAAGGGGGCCCAGCGGGTGTGCTTTGGGGTCCCGGATGTGGAAAAAGGGGGCCAGGTAGTGGCGGCTGATGAGGATGAGCTGGTGGATGTCTCTGAGGAGGGATGGGATGAGGCCGCCAGTGTAGGGGTGGACACCATGATGTTGGATACAGGAAGGTCAGCGACCCCAGGAGGGAAGGAGGTGGGGAATTTGCTGTGGATGAGCAAGGTGATGGATAACCTTGCAGTGGATACATTGGGAGAGGTGGATCTGTGGGCAATGCCTGAGGAGCATTGGGAATGGATTCTGCATAGTAATGGTGTGGAGGAGGCACTGAGGGGGGAGATTCTTATGATCTTCCTAGAGGAGGAGGGTTATGAGATCAATGAGGTGAGGAAGGCAGAGCTGGCAGTGGTTGCCAGTGAGAGGGCAGCCTACTGTTGGGCAGAGCATCATGGTTTGCAGTTCTGGAGGGAGGCTTGTTTGGAGTATAGGGAGAACTTTGAGGAGAGAGAAGATGGGGCAATGGTAGAACTTCTGGAAGGGCTGGAGGCACGGGAAGCTGGGGAAAGGGAACAGGCTGCTGAACATAAATTGGACTTGGTGCAGGAGGAGCAGAATGTAGACTTGTAGAGTAGGGGATCATTATCTAACATTATTCCTATGAACAGTACAACTACTATTTTCTCTTTGAATGTGAATGGGTTGTGGGGATCTGGATGGCAAAAGAATATTTTTACTTGGCTCAAGGGATTGGAGGCAGACCTCTTTTTACTACAGGATGTGAGGTGTGAGGATGAGGATGATAGGGTGGAGTGGACTAGGGAATGGGGTGGGGCTGTTACTTGGTTTGGAAAAGTGGTGATTCTGGTGAGGAAGGGTAGAGGAGACTTGGCAAGTATCAGGAGCTGGGGTGATTGCTTGGTCTGGGGAGATTGGCAGAGGCCAGGGTGGGAGTCAGTGAGAGTTGGCTCTTGCTACTGCCCTGCAGTTAGGGGTGAGAGAATTTCATGGATCGAGGAGCTGATAGAGGAGAGTATTCTCTTAGAGGAAGGGGTTGATGTTCTGGGGGGGGACTTTAATATGGTTTGGGATCAGCAACTAGACAGGACTGATGGAGGGAGGAGTATAGGGAGGAGAAGTGGAGGGCTGGGGGCATGGGAGGAGGTGGAGAGGTTGAGCTCATTGGGAGATATGGGCAGAATGCGGTGGGGTGATACCAGGGTCTATATACATTGGGTGAATGGCTTAGGTACCAGGATTGACTGGATTCTGATAGCTGAGTGTTGGGGTTCCAATGTTTGGAAGTTGTTAGAGGTGGAGTGGTTCCCATGGTCTGACCACTAGGGACTGTTGGGGCAGGGGCAGTTTGGGGGGAGTGGAGATGGACCTGGACATTGGTGCCTTAACTCCTCCCTGCTGACCGAGAAGGGGTTGTGGGACTCATGGGTGGAGGACATTCAGGCAAAGGTTGTTGTGTGGAGGCATGAGGGTTTGTTTGTGGATGTCTGTTGGAAACATTTGAAAGAGGCCATGAGGGTCTTTTGGAGAGGAGCCGGTAGGGAGGCTGGGAGGCGGAGGAGGGAGTGCACAAGGTGTGCTTCTAATAGGCTGCAGAGACTGCAATTGGATTGGGCAGATCTGCTCACTTCTGATGGAGTGGAGGACTGGAGGATGGCGAGGGTGAAATTGAAGATAGTGGAACTACAACAGGTGTTGCGAGATGAGGAGGAGACTCATATGTGAGGTATGGCTGCCAGACTATGGTGGCAGGGGCTTGAGGAGGGTGAGCGGCCTACTAGGTACTTATCGAGACTATTCAATACTAGGAGAGTGCGGCATTGGTGGAATGGGGTCCTGGATGTCGATGGGGATATGGTGCATGGTACACAACAAATCTTAGGAGTTTTGAAGGAGCAATGGCAGGGTTTGTGGAGTGAGGAAGAAGGAGGTACAGATGAGGCAGTGGTTGCCAATACACTAGAGGAGTGGGGGCCGCTGCAAGTAGCTGATTTGGATGACTTGATCTTACTGGTGCAAGGAGAGGAGATTCAGAGTATCCTTGCAGCAACTAAACTTGGAACATCACCAGGGGAGGATGGATTGCCATGGGACTTCTGGAAAAAGATGGTGAAGGTCCCTGGAGTTTTGAGTGAGATGACTGCTCTCTGTGACCATGTTATTCAGAGGGGTGAGTGGGTTGGAGAGCAAGACCTTGGGCTGGTGGCTTTATTGTACAAAGATAAAGAGAGAAGGGAGAACTGGAAGAATTGGAGGCTGATTATGCTTCTGGATATGGACAGGAAAATGGTGACTAAGTTGATCATCACTAGGCTGCAGAAAGTTGCCCAAGGGGTGCTGGGGGAGGAGCAGCAGGGCTTTGTTGGGGGCAGGTTTATAAGAGATGGGACTGCTTGGGTTCATGGTGTTATTGAAGGGGCTCGGGCCTGTGGACTCGATGGAAGGTTGGTTTTCTTGGACCAGGAGAAGGCATATGACCGGGTATGGTGGGTTTGGCTGGGCAAGGTATTGGATTGAATTGTCGTTCCTCCAAGATTTTGGGCCTCTATGTTGAGTCTACTGGGGAGCAGTCGGGCAGCATTAATGTGTAATAGACACCAGGGTCTGGCGTTTTCCTTGGGAAGAGGAGTTCCTCAGGGGGATCCTTTGTCCCCTATTCTCTATACTCTTTTGCTGGAGCCGTTGATGGATCAGATTTGCCGAAAAGTGGCAGGGCTCTCTATATATGATATAGGGTGGAAGGTGGGGGTCTTTGCTGATGATATGGTGATTTGACTTGGGTCTGTGGCAGATGTTGAGGTGCTTAAGGAGACAGTAGATTGGTATGAGGCTCACTCTGGAGTGAAGCTCAACTGGAATAAGTGTGAGATGATGGTGCTAGGGAATGGGCTAGTGGGTGGGGATGTCATTGGAACAATTGTCCCTACTGGTGAGGTGGTGCAGTATCTGGGCATCTTCCTCTCTGTGTATGGCTCAGTCCTGCCGCAAGTGTGGTGGGAGAGCAGAGTGACCATGTGGGGGGAGGCCCTTCGAGGTTGGGGAGGCCGCCATATCTCTCTGATAGGACAGATGACAATACTGAATGTATATTGGAGGAGGATTTGTTGGAGACACTGGAGGAGTTGAGTAGTGCAGTGGAATGGAGGGCAAAGGCCTGAAAGCTCTTCAAGGAGTCAACGCATTTGGAGGTTGTAGAGGGGAAGCGTATCTGCATGGATAAGGGGCAGTGGGAGCAGGCACAGGAGCATAGGAGGCAGAGGGAGCTTCTGGCGAGTATGACAGCAGAGGCGAAGACAAAGGCAGTTGGAGTTGAGGTATCTGGGGGAGTCAATGCCAGTGTCTGGGCTGGTAATGGAGGAGGGGAGGTAGAGGCAGACAAGGAAGGGGCTGGGAGGGTACTGGCCAAGGATGCCTATGCTGATGGTACATTTGAAGTCTGGGAACAGGAATTGGATGCCACTCCCCCTCCTCTCATCAGGAGGGGCCTGGCGGTGAAGAGAAGGATGACAGAGGATGTGGTGATAAAGGGGGCCCAGCAGGTGTGCTTTGGGGTCCTGGATGTGGAAAAAGGGGGCCAGATAGTGGTGGCTGGCGAGGATGAGCTGGTGGATGTCCCTGAGGAGAGATGGGATGAGGCTGCCAGTGTAGGTGTGGACACCACAATGTTGGATGCAGGAAGGCCAGTGACCCCAGGAGGGAAGGAGGTGGGGAATTTGCTGTAGATGAGCAAGGTGATGGATAACCTTGTAGCAGATACATTGGGAGAGGTGGATCTGTGGGCGATGCCTGAGGAGCATTGGGAACGGATTCTGCATGGCAATGGTGTGGAGGAGGCACTGAAGGGGGAGATTCTTATGATCTTCCTAGAGGAGGAGGGTTATGAGGTCGATGAGGTGAGGAGGGTGGAGCTGGTGGTGGTTGTGGGTGAGAGGGCTGCCTACTGTTGGGTGGAGCATCATGGTTTGCAGTTCTGGAGGGAGGCTTGTCTGGAGTATAGGGAGGACTTTGAGGAGAGAGAAGATGGGGCGATGGTAGAACTTCTGGAAGAGCTGGAGGCATGGAAAGCTGGGGAAAGGGAATGGGCTGCTGAACATGATTTGGACTTGGTGCAGGAGGAGCAGAATGTGGACTTGTAGAGAATGGGATCATTATCTAGCATTATTCCTATGAACAGTACAACTACCATTTTCTCTTTGAATGTGAATGGGCTGTGGGGATCTGGACAGCGTAAGAACATTTTTACTTGGCTCAAGGGATTGGAGGCAGACCTCTTTTTACTACAGGATGTGAGGTGTGAGGATGAGGATGATAGGGTAGAGTGGACTAGGGAATGGGGTGGGGCTGCTGCTTGGTTTGGAGAAGTGGCGATTCTGGTGAGGAAGGGTAGAGGGGACTTGGTGAGTATCAGGAGCTGGGGTGATCACTTGGTCTGGGAGATTGGCGAAGGCCGGGGTGGGAGTCAGTGAGAGTTGGCTCTTGCTACTTAGGGGTGAGAGAATTGCATGGATTGAGGAGCTGATGGAGGAGGGTATTCTCTTGGAGGAAGGGATTGATGTTCTGGGGGGGGACTTTAATATGGTTTGGGATCAGCATCTCAACAGGACTGATGGAGGGAGGAGTGCAGGGGGGAGAAGTGGAGGGCTGGGGGCATGGGAGGAGGTGGAGAGGTTGAGCTCATTGTGGGATATGGGCAGAATGTGGTAGGGTGATGCAAGGGTCTATACACATTGGGTGAATGGCTTAGATACCAGGATTAACTGGATTCTGCTGGCTGAGTGTTGGGGTTCCGATGTTTGGAAGTTATTAGAGGTGGAGTGGTGCCCATGGTCTGACCACTGGGGACTGTTGGGGCAGGGGCAGTTTGGGGGGAGTGGAGATGGACCTGGATATTGGCACCTTAACTCCTCCCTGCTGGCCGAGAAGGGGTTGTGGGACTCATGGGTGGAGGACATTCAGGCAAAGGTTGCTGTATGGCAGCATGAGGGTTTGTCTGTGGATGTCTGTTGGAAATGTTTGAAAGAGGCTGCGAGGGTCTTTTGGAGAGGAGCCGGTAGGGAGGCTGGGAGGCAGAGGAGGGAGCACACAAGGTGTGCTTCCAATAGGCTGTGGAGACTGCAATTGGATTGGGCAGATCTGCTCACTTCTGATGGAGTAGAGGACTGAAGGATGGAGAGGGCAAAATTGGAGATAGTGGAACTACAACAGGTGTTGTGAGATGAGAAGGAGACTCATATGTGAGGCATGGCTGCCAGACTACAGTGGCAGGGGCTTGAGGAGGGTGAGCAGCCTACTAGGTACTTATCAAGACTCCTCAATGCTAGGAGAGTACAGCATCGGTGGGATGGAGTCCTGGATGCCGATGGGGACATGGTGTATGACACATAACAAATCTTAGGAGTTTTGAAGGAGCAATGGCAGGATTTATAGAGTGAGGAAGAAGGGGGTGCAGATGAGGAGGCGATTGCCAATACACTTGAGGAGTGGGGGCCGCCACAAGTAGTGGGTTTGGGTGACTTGATCTTACCAGTGTAAGGAGAGGAGATTCAGAGTGTCCTTGCAGCAACTAAACTTGGAACATCACCAGGGGAGGATGGATTGCTGTGGGACTTCTGGAAAAAGATGGTGAAGGTCCCTGGAGTTTTGGGTGAGATGACTGCCCTCTGTGACCATGTTATTCAGAGGGGTGAGTGGGTTGGAGAGCAGGACCTTGAGCTGGTGGCTTTATTGTACAAAGATAAAGGGAGAAGGGAGGACTGGAAGAATTGGAGGCTGATTATGCTCCTGGATATGGACAGGAAAATGGTGACTAAGGTGATCATCACTAGGCTGCAGAAAGTTGCCCAAGGGGTGCTGGGGGAGGAGCAGTGGGACTTTGTTGGGGGCAGACTTATATGAGATGAGACTGCTTGGGTTCATGGTGTCATTGAAGGGGCTCAGGCCTGTGGACTTGATGGAAGGTTGGTTTTCTTGGACCAGGAGAAGGCATATGACTGGGTACAGCAGATTTGGCTGGGCAAGGTGTTAGATTGAATTGGTGTTCCTCCGAGATTTCGGGCCTCTATGTTGAGTCTGCTGGGGAGCAGTCAGGTAGCATTGATGTGCAATGGACACCATGGTCTGGTGTTTTCCTTGGGAAGAGGAGTTCCTCAGGGGGATCCTTTGTCCCCTATTCTCTAAGCCCTTTCACTGGAGCCATTGATGGATCGGATTCGCCGAAAGGTGGCAGGGCTCTCTATATATGATATAGAGTGGAAGGTGGGGGTCTTTGTTGATGACATAGTGGTTGGACTTGGGTCTGTGGCAGATGTCGAGGTGCTGAAGGAGACAATAGATTAGTATGAGGCTCACTCTGGGGTAAAGCCCAACTGGAATAAGTGTGAGACAATGGTGCTAGGGAATGGGCTAGTGGGTGGGGACATCATTGGAACAATTGTCCCTACTGGTGAGATGGTGCGGTATCTGGGTATCTTCCTCTCTGTGTATAGCTCAGTCCTGCCATGGGTGTGGTGGGAGAGCAGAGTGACCATGTGGGGGGAGGCCCTTTGAGGTTGGGGAGGCCGCCATATCTCTCTGGCAGAACGGGTGATGATACTGAATGTATATTGGTTCCCCAAGCTGTGGTACATGGCCTATCACCTGGACTTCCCAGTGTGGGTGGTGAAGAGGCTGACAAAAGTGGCTAGAGATTGGATTTGGGCAGAGAGGAGGGCCCAGGTCAGTTAGGATACTTTGGTGATACTGGTGGTCAGGGGGGGTCTAGGCCTTATGGATTTCCCAAAGCAGTTGCACTGTTTGTGAGCCTGGTGGTTGAAGAGAGCTACTGAACTGTGGGGAGGGGGTTGGGTGCCTCTGCTGCAGAAGGTGTGGGAGATGAGATCCTCCCCTCGAGGGTCCTCTGGAGATCTGCTCTCTATGGTGGGGCTGAATGGTGCTCGGCAGCTGCGATTCAAGGGCTTTTAGTGGAGAGTGGTAGAGGGAGTGCACAGAATTGGCCTGTGTTGGCAGGGCAATGGAGGTGATGTGGGGGCTCAGTATGTGGAGTTGGGATAGGCTGCTCCTGGGGGGTGCCCCATTTGAAACATTTGATATTGGAAATGGAGTAGAGTATCAGCAGAGTCTTGGTCTGGATCTTTGGCCAAGTGGCTGGCAGGCAGCAGGGATTGGTGAGGAGTGAGACTAGGCAGGTATCTGGTCTTGGAGTGCCAAGGTGTGATGGTGGCTTCCTCCTAAATACTGAGTGGTATGGTGGTGGGTACTGCAGAGGAATGTCATGTTGAATTTCCATACTGGGCATCTGGTGGACGGTGGCCACTTTGAGTGTAAGGAGTGTTACAATGTAGGGCAGGCTGGGGGTCTGGTGCAGATGCCAGAACATTGGCTAGGAGAGTGTGAGATATTGGGGGACTTTTGGGTAGTAATTGGGAATAGACTGGGTGTGGGGCAGAGGCTGGTTGGTGTGGGGGGCCACTGGGATGACTTGAAATCTCGGCTAGTGGGGGGGGTGAGTGATAGTTGGCTCACTGTAGGTTGGGTGTTGGTAGTGTGGGTAGGACTGGCGGGTCATTGGCTCTTGGTATTTGAGGAGG